>PVKA01008235.1:0-67762 GCA_004027165.1 Ctenomys sociabilis | reverse complement strand
ACAGCTCGGACTCCTGTGATGGTGACAGTGGGCGGCAGTGTGGGGGCTCTGGCTGTGGCCACAGCTCTGGGAGCTGCTGCTGACCTGGATCTGAGGCTGAAATGAGGGATGTTAGAGGCAGCAGGAGTCACAAGAGCCAAGGAATTGCTGCATCTCGATTCATCCTTCCCAGTGTGTCCTGCCCTGGCCTTTCCAGCTGTGCTGTGAGCTGTCCTTCCAAGCTGCTGAGCTCTCCCAGAAGCCTTTTCCTGCCCCATGTCAGCCTCTCGCAGTCCTGCTGAGTGCTGTACACATCCCTGGGCCTCATGGGCTCAAAAATTAAAAGCTCACTATTGCTTACCCTATGCCTCCTGTGGTCATTTCCCTGGACTCTCCCCAGGGCACTGGTGTGTGCCTGCTCCTCTACCTGCAGGTCCAGTGCTGCCACCCAGAGGGTGCAGACTCACAGCCCTGGACAAGAAAATATTGGAGGCCTGTTAGGGCTTTTCACGCTGAATATGTGAGGCAACAGGAGAGAGCAGAGGGCCTGGACGAAGGCCTCTGAGAAAGAATTGCTTGTGCAAGGACACTGTGTGGGTATTCATCTCAGAGTGGACTCTGCAGGGCCTGGTAGGGACTTACTGCTCATTTGTGAAATTACTGCTGACTGTTGATATCTCCTGTGGAGCTGTTTCTGGCATTCCAATTATAAAAGAGTAGATTCATAGTCTGTAGTTATCTACTGTTAATGGTTTGTGTCTAGGTGTCCCCCCCAAAGCCTTGGCAGTCATGTGGCAGCTTCTGGAGTCTGTGATTGATTATTGTGGGTGTGGGTGCTGCACCCACCCTGGGGCAGGTAATTTGCATTACAATGTAAGGAGGAAAGAGAAGCCAGCAGCTTGAGCTGCTGCTACCCCTCCCTGGTGCTCTTGCTCTTTGCTGGCTGCCAGAAAAGGTTGTTCTCTGCCTTATGCTGCTCTGCCTTGGAGCCAGCTGAATATGGACTGAAGCCTCCAGTAACTGTGAGCTAAAGAAACTTTCCCTTCCTTCATTTTGCATGGCAGGTATTTGTCCCAGCAACAAGAGAATTGTAACCAACTCTTCTCTACCAACTCGACCAGTTTGAAAGCTGCCTACCAAAACCCAGGAAGAGCAAGTTATCTTTTTCACCTATAGGAATGTGACTGTCCAGGGACCATTTGGAAATACCTTGAGATATTTTTGGTTGTCACAACTGGGGCTTAGAAAGAGCATTTAGTGAGATGCTCCTAGACACCAGAAGCACAGGTCTGCCTCTTACAACATGGAATCATCTGTCCCCAAACAGTGATAATGCAAGTGTAAGAAAAGGAGGCCAAGGGGCTGGGGAGATGGCTCAGTGGAATAAGTGCTTCCCTGGCAAGCGCAAGGGCCTGAGTTCAATCCCTGGTTCCACAAAAAAAAAAAAAAAAGAAAGAAAGAAAGAAAGAAAGAAAGAAAAGAAAAGGAGGCCTCCAGGGAAGCAGAAAGCTCCATCTGCCCAGTGGTGCACCACAAGACGTGGCTGAGCGGTAAAGTTAAGATGACATAGATCACAAGAGAGATGGGGCGGAGGGCTTGGAAAACATGGGCTTATGAGACACACAGGACTGACCTCAGACCTTCGGTGTAGAGCTTTGGTGCAGTTATAACCTTAGCACCTACTGAAATTGGGGTGCAGCTCTATTAAGTTTGAGTTTATCCAGTTATGCCTGGCTCAGCTCCCATCTGCTGCAGTCCTTGGAGTAAACCTGTTGTGCCCCTCTGGTACAACAGTGAACCTGTGATGCCCCTCTGTTGTGCCACCTGGCCCAGGGGGCATAGGGGAGCGCAGAAGCTCTCCCACATGCTAGCTGGGCCTGGGCTTGGCCTGCATCTGGGGGTCTCGAGGGCATCGCAGAAGTTCTCACTCACTAGATGGGCTCGGGGCGGGGTCTCCGGAGGGTTGGAGGAGTCCCAAGGGCACAGTAGAGGTCTCACTCTCGAGGCAGTCTGTGCTAGCTCTGGATGGGAGATGAGGTGCGCAGAACCCCGGGAAAGGTCTCTCTCCTGCAGCGGGCCTGTTATTGGTCCAGCGGGCACAGGAGAGAGCAGAAGCTCTCCCACACACTGGCAGAGCCTACGAGACACATAGGAAAAAGTGAAAAGAGAAAATGAGAAGTACTGATAGGATTATGAATTGATGTATATGATCAAACACGTACTTGCTTCTCATGTGCTAGAAATCCCTCAGTCTGCTTTAAACTCCTTTAGTATCTAAGCAATCTATAGGTTAGGTGCTTCTCCAAACCACATTTCACAAAGAATGGACCCAGACGGCTGATCCCACTTGCTGGGTACCCAGAGTCCGGCCACAGAGCCCTGGGGTCACCCCTGGCCCTTCACCACTGCATTCTCCCTTGACACTTTTCAAGAGCTCTTCATAACCAAGTCATCTCCTCCACTTTCTCTGTTCTGTTCTCTCACTGCATATTTTCTTTTTATTTTCATAAATCAAATAAAATGTCAGGAACCCAACGTGGGGGTCATGTGTTCAGTAAATGTTTTTTTTTAGTTTTTTGTTCCCACCTTAGGAATCATGGAAGTCAAGGGTCACTTACATTGAAATCATCTCCTTAAAGCTGAGTCCCACTGTGCCTGCCAGGTTGTTGTAGTGCTGGTCCAAGGAGCTGGCCCATCGGCAAAGTCACCCGGACTGCTTTTGGAATACACTGGAGAATCACCATAGACCCTGAAGTAAACTCCAGCTACAAAAATTTGAGGAAACTGGTGGGAAGCCAGGAATGCCCAAGCGAGAATGTAGATCTACTCAGCCCTTAGGGGCTGTCTCAGTTACTCTTCTCTCGTTGCTGCAGCAAATACCTGATCCCCAAAATGAAGGAAGGAAAGGTTTATTTAACTCACAGGTACTGGAGGTTTCAGTCCATACTCAGCGGCTCCATGGCAGGGCAGCACATAGCAGAGAGCAACCCTTCATGGTTGGCAGCAAAGAGCAGGAGAGCAAAATGGAGGAGTAGCAGCAATGATGGTTGCAGAGAGAAGGTCTCTCTCCGTTAAGACGCATTCAGGCTGTTTGCCCCAGGCTGAGTGTAGTACTCAGCAATAATCCCAGCAGCACTCACACCCATAATCCCAGGGGATCATGAGTTAATCACTAACTCTAGCGGTCCCATGACTACATGAGGCTTTGGGAGGACACCTAGATGCAAACTGTAACAGGGGCTCATTGAATGTTCTTAAAAAGCGGCATTTAGTTTTTAGAAAATTGTCTGCTCACTCTTTGTACATCCACATCCAATAATTCAGTTTCCAAAATATTTGGAATTTAATCAAGAATATCACCCTCAAGGAATATGTGAGAGTTGCTCTGACCTGTTCTTGTCCACTGTCTAACTCAACCCATTTCCCTGAGTTAGGAAGCACCACTGCCAAGCTTCCATTAATCACTACAAGCTGCTTGTCATTGAAAACTTGAGGAATTCTGGGAAAAGCAGTGCACCACGGGACAGAAAAGGGTTTCAAGGTATGCTGAAACTCTCCTGCATTAACTGTTCAGAAAGCATAAGTTTACTTGGGAAGTTGGAAGTGCCACTATGTGTGTGGTGTCTTGTCACATGAACTGAGCTGCAAACCTCACAGATCTGAGAAAAACTCTCTACTGGTCTAAAGTTGAGGCCCACTGCCTAAGAATGGCTGGAGTGCATGATCCACATTCCTAACTGCACATCAGCTACAGAACAAGAATCCAACCTGTCCTGAGGTAGCAACCATCCTCTGCCAAGGACTAGAGAAGGATGGCAGAGGCTCCAAAGCACAGGGCAGGTCCACTTTCTCAATGTCCAAGTGACCAACAACTCCTTGAGTCAGGACACCCACTACAACAGAGAAAAAAACAAGGAATCAAATGACATAATAAATTTAGGACCTGCAATAGCAGGACAGTCAAAGTCGATTCCTACCACCACTTCTGGTCCTGTCAGTCAAAGTCATCCACAATGGGTGGCAGAAGGCTCAGTGGATTGGAAAGATGCTCTGATTTTCATCTGCAAACCATACAAAGCATGCTGAACCGTGAACAATGGTCCATTCACACAAAAATAATTTCTTGGGTGTCTGTTAACTACAGACCTTCTTCAAAGAGCTGGAGATAAGTAGAGCAGAAAAATAGTATAATTCTAGTCTCAGAAATCATCTGTTCTTAAGACTTCATTCAAGACATTGTACTTGTTCACAGAGCAGATTAAGGTGCAAACATCCTTCATCCAGCAGATTTCCATGCCCACTGAGGTGGCGATATAGGTTTATTAAATATAATGAGGGACCACAGTCTGGGAAAAAAAAAAAAAAAACACCAAGAATTAAGCTCTGCAGGTTTTTAGCAAAGCTAAATTTTTGCAAAATTTTGCAAATTTTTGCAAATTTTTTCCCAGAATTCTTGCTAAAGCATAAATTAAAGAAGAATAAAGGAGGCAGTGCTGACCCTGAAATGGAGGTCACGGTGGGAAGCAGCCTGGGCTCCATGCCACGTGCACCCTCTTTCCCCACTCGACCCAAAGTCCCAGTATAAAACTTGTCTGAAAGGAAGGAAGGCAAAAGCAAGAAAAAATGCAAGATAAATATAGTACTAGTTTCTCCTAGTTCATAGAAAGGGAAGGTTTGTGCTAACATCAACTGGAGCATTTTTTATGCCCACATCTTGTGCCCTGAGTAACTATTTGAGGACAATAATATCAATGCATTAACTATTCTCCTGTCATGTCCTTATGAACTTGTTTTATCTTTTCTCCATAAGACAAAAAAAGTTCAATTGTCTTCCCAATACACTTTGTCTCTACACAGGCAACTGGAACTCTAGATCCTCTTACCGTGGAATAAACAGACATTTACTATAATAATGTCTTATCAGAATCTGTTTTTACTGCAGTGGTATGAAAGGTTTGTCCTAGTTCTTAAATCAGATTATGCTTCTGAAAAGGCACTACATATTCTGCACAGATACTTTAAATGCAATTTCTGCACACAATTTCTGCACACAAAGCAATGTCTCTGATCACCTCAGCTGCATTATGTCAGGTGTATAGAAGTCACGGGCCCATCTGTCTACTGTTCTTCTATCAATGAGAGCTCATGCTGCAGCCGGATTCCCACTGGCTTTCCCAGCCTCCTGAGTCAACTCCTTCTCTGCTCCATGCATGAAACTCACCAGCACAGCCCGAGTGACTGGCGCACTGCTCATCAGCTGGAGGCTGGACCTGGACTCTAGCATGTTGGTCCACTGTGCTTTCATTACACGTAGCGTTTCCTCTGCTCAAACACCTCGGCTTAGGAGACCCATCACCTGAGGAAGCCAAGCTGCGGACATCCAGCTCCGCAGCCAGTGTTCTCACAGCGTACTACGTGGGTCCCTTCTATCCACAGTGCTCCGCCCTCAGAATCAGCTTTATGTTAACCCTCCTTTCTGCAGGGAGTTGCTGCCTCTAGGGTTTCCCTGGTCCCTCTCAGTGTCCCCAGGGGCAGCCACTGCTGTGAGAGGTGGGGCTGACCTTTTCCTTAGAGCAGTCCCTGTGCCCTGCCCAGTGTGGGCTCTTGTGGGCCAATGACCTCACCACCACCACTCCTAAGTGATACCAGGTGACAGCATCTGAAGCCCCGAGATGCCCAGAAGCTCCTGCCTAAGCCTGCGGTCTGCTCACGTGTGCTCATGTCGCTGCTCACCCTGTATCACAGTTGCAAGATTACGTCACTGTCTGCCTGTTACCAGTGAGTTACTCACCCAGGACCACATCTCAGTCACTATGATCAGACTCCTTGACCGCCTTAGGGACTGTGTGTCTGTCACAGCTTTATCTACATCTGCACCTGCAATCTAGTTACTTTTCTAAAGAATATAGAAAAAAAATCAGAAGGAAAAAACATCATTTTTAAAAGAAAAGGAGAAGAATGACAGATGGAAGAAAATGAGCTTACAAGGTTAAGAAGCAGGTATTTGGATAATCTGGTGGCTGATCTTCTCACAGGAAAGCTTACTTTGCTTTCCTCTGGCCCTCCTCACCAGCAGGCCCTACAGGCTGCAGGTACCACACATGGTACATGTGACCAGGTCCTGTCCCGACTCTCCAAGGGCCACGACTCCCTCTGAGGCCTGCATCTTTCCCTCAGTGCTCAGGCAGATCACAGAGCATCAGTCACTAAAACACTCTCCTGCTCAGTCCTGGCCTCAGGCACAGGTCTTTGGGCCCCAGAGAGGTGCAAAGCTGGAGAGGAAAGCTCTAGGCCAGATGGCAGGAGTTAGGTCTAGAAAATGTAGCTAGCTGTGCACAGTGCAGAAAAACATACACTTCCCAAAGATGCTGTTTTCTGTGGACTCCAGGAGGATAATCTCAGGTAAACTCATCCTCCAATCTGTGATTCTTTGTTCTCTGCCTCACATGACGTGATCTTCTGAAACTTAGCTGCCCATTAGAATCACCCCAAGAAAGTTCAAAATCCTAGCCCTCAGTTCAACCCAATCAGTCTTTGGAGGTGAAGCTCAGATGTCAGTGGTTACAATTTGCCCAAATGATTCTAATGTGCAACCAATGTTGAGAATGTGTTTGTTGGGGGGGGGGGTTCCTGAGTTCTCTCCAGAAATATCACCCTCTCTGGTCTCCTAACACTTTTTCTCTCCCAACCTTCCAGACCTCTTCCTATTTGTCCCTTGGTACCTGCATGTGGTTTAGAGAAGTAACAGAATCTTCAGCTCCTTCTGCCTGCTGCACACCTCTGACACATGCTTGGCATCCCCTCCCAGCCACAGTCTGGGCTAGCAATGGAGGGCAGCTCAAGGGTAAATACAGAAAACAGATGGTACTCCAGGTTCCCACAAAGGCTCACTGAAACTGGAGCTTCTGAGGTAATAATAGAACACAGGAAAGGTAGAGAAGATAGCTTGGTGGTCTAAGTACCTGCCTGGCAAGCACAAGGGTTAGATCCCTAGTATCGCCACAGTGAGCTGGCCACTGAAACAGGACATAGTGATGCATGCCCATAATCTCAGCACTGGGGAGGCTGAGACTGGAGGATCACTAGGAGTCTGAGCTGCATAGCGAGATCCTGCACAAATAAATAAATATTTAAAAAATAAAACAAAAACATATGAAAAAATTGGCATCCTTTGGTACACCAAGCCTACCTTAAAGTAATTACCTTAAATGTGTATATATCAAGCACCCCAATCTAAAGACAGAAATTGACATAAAATAGTACAATCCAATAATAGGTATTCTACAAAAGACAGCTGATGTTAGAGGTACAGAGATTAAAAGTACAAGGTAGACCAACACATACCATGTAAGAGTAATCCCCCAGGCTGGAATCAGTATGCTTATATTGGATGAGATAGACTTTAGGAGAGAAATAAATACTAGAGACAAAGAACATTCGGTAATGATAAAAAGATCAGTCAATCAAAAAAATGGTTGTTAGGGGCCCGGGAGATGGCTCAGTAGAATAAGCCCTTCCCTGGCAAACGCAAGGGCCTGAGTTCAATCCCCGGTTTGTCCAAAAAAAAAAAAAAAAATCCTGGTTGCTGTGTGTTTGTAGGTGTGTATAGGCAATGGAGTGTCAAATTACATGAAGTAAGACTGAGAAATAGGCAAGACCCTGCCAACTGAATGATGATAACAGTAGTCGAAGCCTCCCATGCTCCACTTTCATTCATGTGACAACTAGACAGAAGGTCACCCAAGAGGCAGAAGTGCTTACAACACTCTACACCCAGGAGACCCGGCAGACATCGTGTTGAACGCTGCAGCCACAGTGACACAACGCACACTTGCCTCAAATGCAAGTGTAACATTAAGATGAAAGAGTAATTAGGCCTTAAAAAGAAAGCATCACTAAATTTTGAACATCTCAAATAATATCAATAGAATCAATTATAGTAGAATGGAATTAGAAATCAGGGGGCTGGCGACACTGCTCTGCAGTCTAAGCGGCTGCCTGGCAAGTGCAAGGACCTGGGTTCAATTGCTGGTACCACATGCCGTGCCAACCCTGGAAGCCGGGCATGCACTGCCAGCCACTGAAACCAGCCGTGGTGGCGCCCTGGAGAAGCTGAGACAGGAGGACACTGCAAGTCTGAGCTGCATAGCAAGACCTGTAATAAATTAATTAACTAAAAATTTTACAATATGTTTTAAAAAGTAGAAATCAGTATGAAAAGGAAACTAGAAAATTCAAAAGTATTTACAAATTCAATGACACAGTGTTAAGCAACCAGTGGTTCAAAGAAGAAATCACAAGACAAATTTAAAAACATTTTAAGATAAATAAAAATAAATGTACAACATAGCAGAACTTAGAAGACACAGCCAGAGGAGTGCTCAGAGAGATGTGTACAGCTTAATCATCTATTTAAAAGGAAAAGCTCAGATCAATCAATTAACCTTATACTTTAAGGTACTGGGGAAGAGAGAAGCAAACTAAACCTAATGGAGAAGGAAGAAACAAGATTAAGTATACAACTTCTCTATTTTTCATAGCCAACCACGGGATGTAATCCAAACATGCATCCTTTACTTAGAAAAAAAGGAGTGAAGTATGGATCAGCATACATAAACCTTGAAAAAATACGCTAAATGAAAGAAGTTTAAAAAAAAAATACTGCTGCATATATAAAGTCTCCAAAATAGGCAAATTCATGCAGATGCAAAGGCAATTGGTAGTTACAGGGGAAATATGTGGAAAGGGGCGTGGTCCTAATGGCACCAAGCTCCCTCCCAGAGTGATAAAAGCGCTCTGGATTGAGTACGTGGTTATGGTTGCACAAGTTTTGAACATCAAAAACTGAAAATGTGTACACCTTACAGAGGAGATTTTATGGGATATAATTATATCTCCACAAAACAGAAAGGTGCATTGTCCATCACTCTCCTCCCATCTTGCCTAATGATGACTCAGCTAGGTGTCACTCAGTACACACTGTTTTGGTGAGAAGAGAATCTTGAATTGCAAATAACTTTGATGATTGGGAAGGAAGACTCATCGCTGGCTTATAAATTCTCTGACTGAAGCAAAATATACAGAAGGAAGTAAACCAGGAAGGCTTCACACTTGCGTCCCTAGCACCAGTTACCATTAGTGAGCTAGGTCATCCGACTTCCCTCGGGTCAGCCCTCTGATGAGTCTTTGTGCTTCTGCTGTACCTTCTGGATCCTGGAATACCTAGTCTCCTTGAGATGAGTTTTCTGCTGGGCTGGCCCCGTAGGTTACCTGCTACTCAGTACACAGTCAGGAAAGAGCCTCTCCTAGAGGATTAAGAACCTGAAACCACAGTGTTGAGACAGCCAGCAAGGCCTTGAGCAGAGAGAAACCCAATCAACAATGACCTGCATTTCATGAAGAACAGAGAAGACTCCCTCCGGAAGCTTTGCTTTGGGCCATGCTAAATGGTTACTTTGCAAATGATGTCCACAAATGACTCACATTTTAAACCATTTGGTCAAAAATGGGTCCTACTCTTGCTTCTGGAAATATCACAGAATTTGAAAATAAATGTTCACTTCTGCATGAGCCCAAAGCTCAGACTTGGTTAGATAAGAAGCAGAGAACTGAAAGCACAAAGTCCTGCAAAGAGCTGTCCTTCCTTGCTTGATGTTTGTCCTCCATGTAGGACTGAAGCCCTCTCTGCTGTCTGCCATGTTCCTAGTGCCATCTATGGTACATGGCCCACAGTTCCTGTTTCACAAATCTTTTCTCAATGAAGACATCTAGAAATGAATGGCTTAAGTGAGAGGAAATTCCAGAAAACAGGGTATGAGCAACAGAAAGCCAAGATTTTCTTAACCCATTTAGGCTGCTATAATGGAATCCCACAGAGCAGGAAGCCTAAAAACCACAGAAACTTATTTCCCACAGTTATGCTGGCTGGAAGTCTGAGATCACTTTGGCAACACAGTCAAATTTTAGTGGGGGCTTTCTTCCAGCCCAGTTTCTGACAACTTCTCCTTGTGTCTTGGACTAGACAGATACTCTGGGGTCTTTTTTATAAGGGCACTAATAACCATTTGTTAGGGTGGCACTTCCATAGTCCAATCAATTCACAGAGACCCTATCCTCTAATACCATTATATTGTGGGTTCGGATTTCACACATGAATTGTGGGGAGAAAAATAACCAGTAAATCTACAATAGAATCTTGGGCCAAAATTAATAAGGCTGTGGATGACAGACATGGGGAGGTTTCTACTCCCAGGATCATAGACCAGAGACCAGATCTATTTTGTGTGAGATCCAGAGTTCCCAGAAAGTGGCCACTGGATTAGTGCATGCCCTTCTTCCAACCTGGCATTCTCTCAGGCATCTCACACTGGTAGTGCCAGTCAACAAAGAGCCATGTTTTCCACCTGTCCGTGAGTCTCTTCAGCCTTACCATACAGTGCAGTATGAAGATATTTCCATCACCTATCATCAGTTTCTTCTCAAGAACAGTAACTGTTTTGTGAAAAACCAAACCATGTGAGTGAAAACGCTCTGAGTCTGAAGGAAAACTGAGGAGGGAATGCAGCTCCTCATACCCACTTACCATTCTGGGCCACCATTTCCTCTGACTCAGGAAAATATATTATCTCACAAGTCTCTGGAGAAAGAGGAATGAAACCTCTATATTTCAAAGAAGAGCATATGAAAAGTTAATAAAGTAAGGCAAAAGGGAGTGGGGAAAAAGAAAGAGAGAGAGAGAGGAAGAGAAAATGAGGTGAGGAAGGAATACAATTGTTTTATTTAAAAAACATTTGTAAAATTCTTTACAAATGTATGCAATCGAGAATATCTAATAATCATAGGAGAATGAGACACTATAAGCATTCTATTAATGCATCTTTTATGAATAATGCTGCATGTCATTTTATAAACTGCTATAACCAACTTTAAGTAGACCATGAATATTGATCGATGTCAGAAAATATAAATAAGAAATATAATCTAATAGAAAATCTTGTGATTTAAATAGAATTATTAAATTTTGTGGTGTCCTTCATGGTTATTCTTAAAATGAAGAATAACCATTTATTCAATATAAGACATTATTTGAAATAATAATGACCATTTATTATTTCAAATAATGTCTTACATTGAAAATGAAGTAAATATAGCATAACAAATGGCAAATCATTCACTTCAAAAAGGTCTTCAGTTTAATTAAGTAGGCCACGCACAAAAGTCACATGCTAACTCGGTTTTGCCTCCCTCTTACCCAGGAACCCTATAAGTGCATCCCGGTTGCCACCTCACCCTAATAGGATCTCCTCTATATTTACCCCACTTTCACCCCTTTCACTCATCCCAGGAGTTTGAAGAATAATAATCAGTTATATCTGGATGTACCAAATAGCTTTGGAGCTTTGGATCACATACAGGATAAAGCAAGGTTGACATCAAGGCCAAGATCTCAAGCCTGCAAGCTTTATCCATATCTGCACTGTGGCATCTACCCTTGGGGTTTGATTCTATGTTCACAAATCTGTGTGTGTGTGTGTGTGTGTGTGTGTGTGTGTGTGTGTGTGTGTGTGCGCGCGCACGTGTGTGTGTGTGCATGTGCGCGTGTGCATGTGCGCGCGCGTGTGTGCGTGTGCGCATGCGTGTGCGTGTGCACGCACATGCTTGTGTGTACAGCTGACTCTCTTTCCTGATGGACTGTGAGCTATCCAAAAACAAGGACTAGCCATGTGCTTCAGGTATGGCTTGTCCTCAGCAAAGTCGCGGCACAGAGCCCATATGAAAGAAAGGAAGTTGTCAGGGCAGAGTGGTAATCACAGCAGGTCTGCCTGAGGTGACAGCAGGCAGGAAGGCAGCTCCCTGGTTCCCTCTAGTCAGGCACACAGTGAATGCACAGAAGGTGGGGAATGGAGGTTGCAGGCCTAGCCCCAGCTCTTGCCTCCCCGGGGCCTGAAAACAGCAGCACGCTAAGCATGTGCATCACTAACCCTGCATGGGATAGAAGGGCTCCTGCCCTGGGCTCCTGCCCACAGCTCCCTCAGCCACAACCTTCCTCTTTCTGCTGTCTCTTCTGAGTCCCATAAGTGCCCAGCAAGGAACAGATGCTCCTGGCCGGTGGAGCTGGGGAAGACAAGCAGAGACGTCCGTGAGGAGAAGGGGAGCAGAGGTGTCTGCCACAGAGGCAGCAGAGGGGCGAACCTGGAGGGCAGCAGGCAGCAGGGGAAGGGCAGAGAGCAGGGAAGCTCTGTGCTGTGTGAGTCCTGGCTCTCGGCAACCCCTCCACACTTCCCTGAGAGACACGCATGGCCCAGACAGCACTGAGGAGCTAGTCCGTGACTGAGTGGGTCGCCTCGCTGCTTCGGTGAGCACAGAAGTGTCCCCTGCTCTTCTGTAAGGGCTGCAACATGGCAAGAGATACACCCCCAGTCAATTATTTGTTTAATTCCTATTTATTTTTATTTTTAAGAGTGAAAACAGAGGCAAAAACAAATAGAAAAAGGACAGAAACAAGATAACATGCAATAATACATATGTTATAGGTTTTCAAAACAGAAATAGCTAAATAACAATGGTTGTATTACCTATTTTTATCATCAAATCTGTTGCTTATATTGAATATTAATGCATGCTTTCAGGAAATCTTAATTTTTTTCCTTTTTAAAAAATTTATTTTAAAGAGACTATAATAATTGATAAGACATTAGAAATGGTACACATTTAGAAGACCAAGATAAGAGGTATTCGACCACGGGTTTGGTATTCACATTGCTGTCCTTGAGGTAGTTGCTTAGGTCATAGCTGTCAGCATACAGAGTTAGTTGAGGTGAAAATTCTGAACATGAACTTCTATTTTCAAAAAACTGAAGGAAATTATAAGTACAATCATCTCAGCTGTCCTGTGTATATAATCGCACGGCCCCCTTTCCTTTTGTCCTGTCTTTTCTCTTTTCTCTCATTTTTGTTATTTTATCCTTAAATTCATTTTCTTCCATTTTACTATATCTATTATACCTTTCAGGTTTTATTTATTCTTTCAAGTTCTTATACTAGAGAGACAATATGACACACATGTGAGTCTGGTTTATTCCACTTATGAGTGTCGCCTCTAGTTGCACCCTCTTACCTATGAAGGCTTTGAGCTTGTCTTTCTTTACAGCTGAGTAGTGCTCTATTGTATAAAAACACCACATCTTTTCATCCATTCCTCAGGTGAGGGGCATTTCCGTTGTTTCCAGGATTTGGCCATGACAAATTGTGCTGCTATAAACATGGGTGCACATATATCGCTATGGTGTGCTGTTTTCAGGTCTTTTTTGGAAAATACCCAGAAGGGGAATAGCTAGATTAAATGGGATTTTCAGTCTTAGTTGTTTGTTTGTTTTTTGTATTTTAGGTAAGGGTCTACAGGGAGTTCAGGGTGTCACTACTAGATCGGACTCATAGTGATCTGCCTGTTTACAGCCTCCCAAGTGCTGGGATTACAGGCTGCACCACTACACCCAGTCTCAATTGCCATCTCAGTGCACCCCAGGGGCGGGGCTGGCACTGCAGACCCAGCGGTCAAACCCCTGGCTGGTCTTAGTTTCTTGAGGAGTCTCCACACTGACTTCCACAGTGGCTGTACCAGTCTACATTCCCACCAGCTGTGGGAATGTAGGGCTTTCCTTTTTCCCCACAGCTTCTCCAGCATTTCCATTTCCCTTTTTCCTGTCCAGTTCAGGAAGCAGCTGGTGTAAGGGGCCAGTATTTTATAAAATCCTTCCCAGAGACATCATTGTCCTAAAACTTCCTCCCTGAGCTTTCTCTCTGATCCCTCCAGGGTCACTAAGCCCACGGACATGGGCCAGCAGAACCAGCAGCAGTGCCAGCCCCCGCCCAAGTGCCCCTCCCCCAAGTGCCCCCAGAAGAGCCCAGCCCAGTGCATGCCTGCAGCCTCCTCCTGCTCTGCTCCCTGCTCTGGGGGCTGCACTGGCCTCAGCTCCAGCTCCGAGGGAGGCTGCTGCCTGAGCCCACACAGGCGCCGCAGGTCCCACAGGTGCAGGCTGCGCAGCTCAGACTCCTGTGATGGTGACAGTGGGCAGCAGTGCGGGGGCTCTGGCTGTGGCCACAGCTCTGGGGGCTGCTGCTGACCTGGATCTTGATGATGCAGAGTTTTCAGAAAGGCAGGAATCCCAAGGGCCAGAGAAAGGTCTCACCTTGGCACACTCTTTGCTCTGGCTGTGGTAGGCTGGGCTTGGAGTTCCCACCCGGGGTTCCAAGCTCTCCCAGAAACCTCTTCCTATCAGCTGTCAGGGCCTCACAGAACTCCAGCTGAGGTGCAGCAGCACATGCACCTGATCCTGTTCAAAATAAAGCTTCTGCAGCTGTTACAGTTGTAAATCTCACTTCCCATTCATTCTGTGTCTCCTCTCAGCTGCTTGGCCAGCACAACCCAGCTCTGGGGGGCAGATTCTGAGTCCTGCACCAGAAGAAAAAGAAACGGCGGCGTATCATTTCCCCTCCATTCATGGAAGGCATACAGGGAGCTTCATGTGGGAATGAGACAGAGAAAACGGTGTGTGCTATTGTTCTGACTATTTGTGAAAACTGACAAGACTCTGCTATAGCTCAAGTGTTCATTGTGCCACATGCATGATTTCAATAAGCTCTTGAGAGGGTCTGAATTAAGAGCCAGAAATTTGGCAGGACAGAAGCAGAATGAAAAGGCAAAGGAAGCGCAAGATGGAGGAAGTCTCCACGAGGAAGCTTCATTTGCTCGATCTCTGAAAATCCAAGAGACAGATGAGGGCTTAGAGAACAGTTCACGTTAATGAAGTCAAGAAGCAGAGGAGGCTGCAAGCTTAGCCAACAGGATGATGCAAGCTGTGCAAAATAAGCATTTTACAGGAAAAAAGGAGAACTGTTGCAGTGTAAATAGGCATAATCAAAAGAGTATTATTCACTCATTTCGAATCTCTCTGCACGCCTGATACCAACTGAGCTTGGTTGCAAGCTCAGTTTTGGCCTCAGTTGTGAAGTGTTGTTGCTCTGAGACTGAATAATGCTTCTGTGCGAACCAAGAGTAACAACTCACTTTGACTGCCTGAAAACTTTTGGAATGTCCCAGAACTTCAACTGTAAACTGCAAATAGTAAGAGAAATTACTGTTATGAACCATGTAAAGCAGGTAGAAAGGAAACAACTGTGGATAATTTTATGCAAGTGATGAACTTGAAAAGAATTTTGTCAAACTGTATAAAGTAATCCTTAAAACTGGAGGATCAGAAGGAGCCCCAGAGGAGCTTAATTCCAAACATGCACCAAGCAGGTCTAAGACACCACAGTACATGTCACAGCAGGAGCTGTAGCTTTGTGCCTCAGGTTATGTTCAGTTTACATCACAAAGAGACAGAAACCAGCTGAGTGGGTTACCTTGGGAGCTAGTAAGCAGCTCAGTCCCAAGGAAAATCCACACTCACCTGAGATGGCCTGTAAGGCTCCCTTCACTGGATGTGGAGAATTGTTCCCAGGCTTCGCAGCTCCATGCAGACCTGGGAACCATGTGCCACACACAGGCTGGCCGTGACTGGAGGACAGGAACTCGCCGTCTAAAAGGAGCTGTAGAGCCCAGCCCAGGGGCTCCAAGCACCTCCCACCCGCTCTGAATCTAATCCCAGTGGAAAGAAAACAGATTAGGGTCAATCTATAAAGTGCCTAACTGGGACACCAAGCAGACCTTGGAAAGCTCGAAGTGACAAAAGTGGAGTAATGCGATAAAAGACCCAAACAATCCCCTTCCCTATCCTGGTCAAAGTGACACAAAGTCTTGAGCCCTTGACCCACTTGTTCACTCAACGCACTTCTGTTGAGCATCCACTGTGCTCTCAGCCCAAAAAATCAGAGCTACAGAATTTCTTGAGAACTCACTCTTAAAATGAGTCAAGGGAGACAGTTCGTGGTTTCCCATCCAGCGCAGGTGGCCAAACATGTCTCTGTCCTCAGCAGCCACTCATGCTTTGGAGATAAGGGGACAATGGCACTTAAAAAAAAAACCCAGAGAATACCCTCAGCTTGGGTGAAGTCTCAAGGATATGAAATATGGGTATTGGTGGTGATAGGAAAGACAGGCATTTGCTAACTCTGTCCCAGAAGACAACACGGAAGTGAGGTGAGGAACAGAGCATAAATACAAATGAGACACAGGTCCTGTGCAAGCAGACACCTGTCCTGTGGGGTCTCACAGCCCCTTGAAATCTCCTCTCACAGCTGCTTTTGCTGACCTTGTTTCAGCTGCACCTATAGATCTTCCTGTAACAGGATAACCAGACACACTATTTTCATCAGCATTTTTTGGAGGGCGCTGGGAGTTGGACGCGGGACCTTCTTGCCTTTGCCAGGCAGTCACCTGTGGCACCGTGTCATAGCTCTGGCCCCTCATCAACATTTTTAAAAAGCTTTAATGGATGTTTTATGATCTGAAGAATTTGTTCCATTCTTGAAAGTGATGTTTCAAAGGACAGAGCACCTCTAAGGTCAGACTCAGACATTACAGAGAAGCACTGCACAGCTTACATAACTGCAGCTTCCAAACCTTGGCCGTTTGCTGCCAAGCTTCACTGTCGTGAACCTCATCACCACCACACCCACGAATAGTATTCATAGCTCACTCATCTCTCCCTTCACCTCCCCAGCCAAGTTGAATCACTCCTGCCTGAAAGCTACTTGCAGAGCTTGTAGAATAAATACCAGCAGCACTAAGACATGCGGTCTTCAGATGTATTTTAATTTGTAAACTATGTTACTCTGGCTTCTAGGGATTTCCTGTCTCTGTCTCCGAGATATCTTCATTTCATTGCCCTTCTGTTATTTTACCAACTGTTCTCTCTCTGGGAAGCAAGGTTACCTGGGGAAGCAGGCTTCAAACTTGGGAAGGTTTGACCCCATCATTTATGCTCTTAACATGCTCCGCTTCATCTTTGATTGTTTCTAGCACCACTCGCGTCCTTTCTTCCCCAGTACCAGCACTAGCTCTCCCTGCTGGTATGCACACCTGGGTTCCAGGGGTTTATCCTGACACTGCCATCTAGCCAGCTGCCCGTGGACAGATCAGCCAGCTGTGTCATGCTGCTCCTGCTTGTCGAACGCTATTCTCACAGACTATTGGCCTCCCCCTTTCTCTTGTCCCAAGTGACAGCATGTGACAGCATCCTCCCCTCACAGTCACTCCAAGGAGCCTAATACCCAACAGCTCTGATCGCAGGCCTGAGAACCTGCTGCACAGCTGTGCTGCAGCAATTGCCTTGTCGAATCACGTTTATTTCGTTAGGTTATCTGTCTGCTCCACCACCCTGTGACCCACACTAGAAGAGAGAGCAAATCTAAGTCTCCTGTGTGCAGCACAGTTCAAGTTGTGCCCTAACAGTGCAGCACATCCTGCTTGAATTAGAGCAAGTGGATGAGGGAGTGAGAAAATGCACGTGGAAGGCCTGCACAAGGGCTGAGTCAAGGGTGCTTGGAGAGGCCTGTGACTTTGATCCTGGGAAAAAACTCTTGGATTTGCCCAGGAAGACTTGGAAGATCTAGGAATGGAGATTACAAGCAGGTCTCTTGCTCTGCATAATTCTAAAGACATAACCATAGAAACAAAGAAGGGAAGGAAGGAAGAAGGAGGGAGAGAGGGAAAGGGGGAGAAAAAAGGAAGAGAGGAAGGAAGGAAGGAAGGAAGGAAGGAAGGAAGGAAGGAAGGAAGGAAGGAGGGAAGGAGGGAGAGAGGGAAAGGGGGAGAAAAAAGGAAGAGAGGAAGGAAGGAAGGAAGGAGGGAGAGAGGGAAGGAGGGAGGGAGGGAGGGAGGGAAGGAGAAAGGGAGGGAGGGAGGGAGGGAGGGAAGAGATGGCAGGCCTGCAGGCCTGCAGAAAATTTTAGGCCAAGCACTTGGAGACGATGGTCTCTTCCATCAGAACCACTTTCTCTCCCTTTTCACTTTCCTCCAAATCTTGGTGATACTGAAGTCCATAGTGAGTGGCAGGAGGGATCCACACCACTTGGTACTCTTTCTCTATAGGGTCATGAGAACGAGCCCACAGATGGATGCTCCATTTCCCATTATCCTGACTGTCTCTCCCTGAACACATGGGACTTGGGCTTGGCTGAATCTCATCCATCTTCCTGGCAGAGATTTCATCCTTTCTAAGCTTCAAATATTCGCTGGTCCCTTCTTTTTAACTGCTTAGATCCCACTTCCTAAATGTTCTTGACTGTCTTGAAAAAAAATCTATGAAAGTATAATTATTTTAATACTATAAACTGGATGAGAAATTAATCTCCAAAATTAAAAATAATATACAAGGAAATATATTGTTTACACCAGTGACCATATCCAAAATACATAAGCTACTAAGTGAGATGCGCTCAACATCACCACCCACCTCATAAGCACAGCCCGCTCGAGAGGGCTGTTCTCGTGAAAGCCAACAACTGCTACTCACATGTGCAGAACTTCCTCAGAGACTTCAGTCGGGTGGGCCCTTCCTCCTTATGCATGTTTTTTTTTTTTTTTAATTTTAAAGTGAAAAGAGAGGGCCAGCCAAATAGCTCAGCAGATTAAAGCACCTGCAAGCACGCACAGGGGCTGGGGGTTCGGTCCCTGGGCCTGCTGTGCTGGCCCACTCCCAGGGTGTGCTGAGATGGAGATTGAGATTGGGCCTGGTGGTGTGCACCTGTAATCCCAGCTCTTGGGAGGCTGTAATCAGGCAGATCACTGTGACTCTCATCTAGTAGTGAGACCCCAAACACCCTGTAAACACTCCCCTAAAATACAATAAAAAAGAGAGAGAGAGAAAAGAACAATAAAAATAATACATAATTTCCAAAACAAGATGATAGGAAGTTAACAATGGTTGTTACATTGCATATTGTTATCTTCAAAATAGTTGCTTAGCCGGGCGTGGTGGCGCAGGCCTGTAATCCCAGCACTCGGGAGGCTGAGGCAGGAGGATTGTTGTGAGTTCGAGACCAGCCTGAGCTACAAAGTGAGCTTAAAGCCAGCCTGAACTGCATAGCGAGACCCTGTCTCAAAAAAAAAAAAAAAAAAAAAAAAAAAAAAAAAATAGTTGCTCAGATTATCAGATACAGGCATGCGAGACTGATCAAGCAATGTAAGCTCTAACTGTTCCTTTCAATGAACTAATAGAAATTAGTAGTACTATTATCAGAGCTATCGTGTGTGTGTGTGTGAGAGAGAGAGAGAGAGAAAGAGAGAGAGAGAGAGAGATTGAGATATTTCCCTTCTTTGTTTTCTCCTTGCCCCATCCCAGTTGTTCTTCCATTTTGAACAGTTCTTTCCTTTTCACAATACCGAATCCCATCACTCCACACTCAGCTTTGCTCCTTGGCCTCCTGAACTAAGACACCTTCGTGCCTGGAAGACTCCTGCTCCGCCCTTCACAACCTTATCGCCTCTCTCTCCCACAGAACTTCGCAGTTCCCACGTCCCAGTGGCTATGCACCCATGTAGGGACATTATATTTTCACCTTACTTCTCTGAATCTGTTATTTGTCTGTCCCTTGTGATATGGAGTCTTGGAGTTTATTGATTTAAACTGATATTAGCTAGATAGGCAGAGATTCTAAAAACTGACCCTCCTGGTAAAAAGATCTTCTTAGAGCATTTTGGCCAGCACATTAAAAATTCCAGACTCGTTGTGACAAAACAAGAAACAGGGTTTCTTTGTTTTCTGCTCATTGCTTTCCCTTCTGTTACGTTGACTGAAACAGTATTTTAAGGAAATTCCACATTTTGTGGATAACTAACTCCAAAGCAGCCAAACTTAATTCTGCACAAAATCCTCAGCGTCAAATCCTCCCCTTCCTGAGCACTGCCCAAAGGCACCAGAATTAGAAGAGATCATTGATTTTTTTCACCATTCCTCCTCTTCGTCCAATTCCAACGCCTGCTCACCTCCCTCCTCCCAGCCTTCCTCCTGAGTACTCATGCTCATCCATTGTGTTGGGATGTGGGGAAGGGAAGAGAAAGTGTATTTCACATTTGACTGCACACTGGCTTCCTCTGTTGCTTTCTCGCTTGTCTCCTCCGTAGCAGGCTCCACCTGAGGACCATGTTACATGGTCCTTCCAGGGCATCTACAAGGGGGCCCTTCATGGTACAACTCCGAGGCAGCTGTGCAGTCTGATCTGAGCCTTCCAGGTGCTCCCTAAGCCCACAACCTCATTGGCACCAGCCACGGTGTCCTGATGCTAAGACCATCACCCTCAGCAGATGACCACCCCAAGCACAGCGCTAACAAGACCACAAGCAGTCCTCGTTCCCAGATGCCCCCCACTACCATGCTCTGTTCCATCTCTATTTTCTTGTGTTCTTTAAACAACAGGATCAGAGGGCACATCAGTGAGTGTGCTACCAAAGCAGACATTCATCTTGGGCATAAAAATGCTCTTTCGAGTCAGGCACAGTGGCACTTACCTATAACATCTGTAATCCCAACACTCTGGGAAGGCTGAGACAGGAAGATCATAAATTCAAGCCCACCCTTGGCAACTTAATGGGAGCCTGTTTCAATATAAAAACTGAAGACCAGATGTGGTGGCCTGATGTGGTGACACACGCCTGTAATCCCAGCTCTCAAGAGGCTGAAGCAGGAGGATAGCCATGAGAGTGAGGTCAACCTGGGCTACAGAGTGAACTGAAGATCAGCCTGAACTACACAGCAAGACCTTGTCTCAAAAGAAAGAAAGGAGGGAAAGTACGCTGGGTATGTATCTCAGTCTGAAGGCCCTTGGGTCAATGTCCAGAAACAGACAGACACACACACACACACACACACACACACACACACACATCCCCCTTGTTAATCTTTGTTAAGTGGCAGTCTTTTCAAAACCCAAATCAATCTCACTTCCAATGTTCCTGAACACTGAGTTCCTTAGACTGTAGAAACATAAAAACAACAAAACTGGCCCATAAGAGAGGGTTGATGCCGGGCGTGGTGGCGCACGCCTGTAATCCCAGCACTCGGGAGGCTGAGGCAAGAGGATTGTTATGAGTTCGAGACTAGCCTGAGCTACAAAGTGAGCTTAAGGCCAACCTGAACTGCATAGTGAGACCCTGTCTCAAAAAGACAAAAAAAAAAAAAAAGAGAGGGTTGATGTCAGATTTTCTCGGAAATACACAGCCAGGATCAACTGGCTCTGGTAGGCTCCTCTGAAGACATTGTTACAGCAGTGAAAAATAGCTGGATTTGGGTTCAACACTGAAAAGTGTGAAAATACATTGGGGAGTGTTCAGCCAGGTAACATAAAGAGGGTTAAATCACATTCAGTACCAAACACACACACAGAGACACACACTTCAAGATGGAAGGACCTGACCCTGAGGCAACGTTTGTTTGCATTTATATGAGAGTTCTCAAGATGCAATGATAAAATTATTTGTGGACTCAACCGCCATAAAAATGATTGACTTTTCAAGTCCTAGCACTGCCCTGGGACATGTACTGAGATTCAGAAACCCAAATTATGATTGCACTTGAGCAATCAGGGGAACAGTCTATACTTAGCTGCAGATTTTCATAGTCACTGGGTAAGTAAAATCATTTATGGGAGTGGTAGTGTCCTCTTTCTCAAGAGCTGGTGTTCTGATTTGTGTATGTCTTCTAAAAGGTGATTCTCACAGTTGTTGTGCTTCATCATAGAGGATACAGGGATTCATGACTCAAAGCAAAACTGGAGGAATAACTGCATCATTGTGTTCTCATATTTACCGCTCACCTTCTCGCTGAGCTCCCCTGGCTGCTCCACTCTACATGAACCTCGCCTGTGTCCATACTAACAGTGAGGGTGAGGAGGGCTGGCAGCCTTGCTGCCCTGTGGCTCCTCTGTCCCAGAAGTCACTCTGATAGTGGTTCAAAGCCAAGCTCTCTACTTTCATAGTCTAGGAGCTGGGAGGCAGAGATTGGACATCTGAATGGGAGTCCCCTGAGTTAGGCCTATGGAAGAAACCTGCTAAATCCACAAGAGGATGCTTGCTCCCCACACAGCAAAGCTGAAGTCCATTAGTGACCCAGCCCAGGCCAGTACACCTGGCCTGACTCCTTCACCCCATCGATCTTCAGCCCCTAGTCCCCTGTGCTCCAGCTGTGGACTATCTGTCCTTCTTGGAAGACACCCTCTACAATTGTGTGCGTGTGCTCTCACGTGTGTGTGTGTGTATGTGTGTGTGCACGCGTGCACGTGTGCATGTGTGCAAGCCTCTCCCTCTCTGTCCTTGTCTCTCTCTCTGCCTGCCTTCTGCCACCTAGTAAATGCTCCCTATCCTGCAGCCCCAGATGTCAGCTCCTTTCCTTCCAGCATTGCCTTGTCAGAGCCGCCTGCTCAATTTCTGTCTCCTCCACCAGAAAAAGTACCATGAGGCTCCAAGCTGTCCCATCTTCCCCCTTCAGGCCTCTGATCTGACTTGCCCACCCTACTCTGACCTGCATCTGGGATGCTGTGCTGCTTCTCTCTCACACAGCCAGGGCAGGGCAGACAGGCCTGGCAACTTGGAGCTGCCTGACTGGAGCCCTGAGGGTGATCACTAAGCAACCACAGAGAACTTGCTGCCCACTGTTGCCCCAAATTACCCAGGGGAACCCACATCAGCACCCAAACACAGGGTGAAGCCTTTTCAAAGTGAAGAGAGAAGTGAGGAAAAGAGCAAAGAAGGAAGAAGCAAAAGAAGGGAAAAAGAGAGAAAGAAGGAGGAAAAGAGGAAAGGAGGGAGGGAAGCAGGGAGGGCAGGCCAGCTGGACTAGATCAAAGACATCAGTCATCAGATGCACCTAGAGAAAGGGTGGCAGCCATGACTGCAGCTCTGTTCGTGTCAGCCGGCTGTGATCTAAGCCATCAAGTGAGGTAGAAAAGACCCAAAACCGCCTAGCAGTCCTCTGTGCCCTTTGTTGCTTGGCCTCTACCCTGTGGATATGGTGGATAAAGGCATGGAGGCACACGCTTGTGCTGAAGTAGGACAATCGTGAATTCCAGCACAGCCTGGGCAATTCAGTGACTTAGTGAAATCCTGTCTCAAAATATAAAAGATAAGGACTGCCAGGTAGCTCAGTGGACTAAAGCACCTGCTTAGGCAAGTGCAGGAACTGGGGTTCGATCCCAGGCACCACGTGGCACATCAGCCCTGCCCCCAGGGGTGCTGAGCTGGCCACAGAGCATGGGCACAGTGGCACATGCTTCTAATCCCAGTGCTGGAGAGGCTGAAACAGGAGGATCACTGCGAGTCTGAGCAGTGTAGTAAGACCCTGCACCAAATACAAGAAAGAAGGAGGAGGAGGAGGAGAAGGAAGAGGAGGAGGAGGAGGTGGAGGAGAAGAAGAAGGAGAAGGAGAAGGAGAAGAAGGCAGCTCTAACTAAGTAATGATGAGTGATGCCTTGGAGCTTACTGTCACCAAGGAAGCAGCGTCCTTGGCTGGCTCTGCTGTGCCTGCCCACTCTGGCCAGAAGTCCTGGAGTGCCTACATTCACATCACCTCCTACCAACCTTCTCCTATGTCCTGACCCTGTTTAAGATTTTTTTTTCTCACTATGCAGGTCAAACTCTAATGGTCCTCCTGCCTCAGCCTCCCCAACACTTGGATCACAGGCATGCACCACCTCTCCTGGTTTCATCAGGGTAGGGCTGGCATGGCAAACGGTACCAGGGATCGAACCTGGGTCCTTGCCCTTGCCAGGCAGGTCCTATCTCCCCAGATCTACTGTCTTAGTTCAAAAGCAACTTGGTGCTGCTATTAGTAAGCAAACTGCTGTGGACACTGACAGAAGCTCTGCTCTGGAAACCTTATCTCAAATTAATCCTGAGATTTAGCAGGAAAGTTCAAAGCTCACCTTAGCCCAAATGCCCAACAATCAAGGAATAGATTAAAAAAGTGGTCTTTTTATACAGTGGAGTACTACTTAGCCATAAAAAAGGATAAACTTGAGACTTTTATAGGTAAATAGATAAAACTTGGGACCATATTCATTAGTGAAATAAGTCAGACTCACACGTAGGCATCATATTGGTCTCCCTGGTGTGAAAAAAAGAAGGCAGAAATGTACAATAGATACTGTGAAATGAAAAGAAAATATTCAAAAGGAAAGAGGAACCAAGGTGGGGGAAAAGAAAGAAGGGAAAGGAAAAAATAAAACATATTACTAATCGTGTTTGCACAGGATGTCCTGTCTGCTTCTGGTACTATGGACAACCACTAGAAAGACAACAATGTAAACAGTATTAATGATTGAAACTGTACTACAATTCAGCTTTAAAAAAAGATAGGTATACAGCTACATTCTCTTAATTCATTGACTAGAGGCATCTGCTCTAAAAGTGCTTGTAAATAGAATATCATGTCTGCACCTCGTACAACAAAAAACACTATGAAAACAATATGTGATGTATTAATTATTGAATCTGTTCTACTAATTTGATTTGAAACTGTCTCACTGCAATTTGTTCTTCAATAAAATTATGGAAAATAAAAAGACAAACAATAAAAAGGATAAAAAGGAAACCAAACTTGGTAAATAAGGAGGGAGAGGGGCTGAAGGGAGGGGAGGGAAATAGGAGGGAAAGCAGAAAAATCAAGGTGTACCATGTGCAGGTACGAACTCCCTATGGTAATATGATCATTGTATATATCTAAACTAATAAACTTAATTAAATTTTTTAAAAATCTTGTGTTAGGTGTGACATCTAGGTGACCCAAGGCAGCTAGGCATAGACACAAGAAACCCTTCCATGCAAAACAAAGACAATACGGGCATGGGGAGGTAGCTCAGTAGAATAAGCATTTGCCTGGCAAGCACAGGATCCTAAGTTCAATCCCCGGCACTGCCAAAAAAAAAAAAAAAAAAAGACAATAGGATTTTAGCTTAATCTTGTTTGTGCAGTTGCCCAATTAGGGAAGGGCTGAGGAAGAAGGATCACAAGTTCAAGCCCAGCCTGGACAACTTAACAAAGTTCTGTCTCAAGATTTAAAATTAAAAAAAAAAGAAAAAAAAAAAATATATATATATACTGGAGATGGAACTCAGTGCAAAGGCCCTGGATTCAATCATTAGTACAGAGAAAAATAAATAGATGAATAGATAAAACTTTTCACACGGGAAGCTGTAGTCATTATTTTCTGCCTGGTTGCCCAATGCAACCTAAAAATAGATTAAACTGGAAAGAAAACCATCCTCATTTTAAAAATATTTAACAAACTTTTTACTGTTAAGGGGACCCAAGCTATATTAAGACTAGAAGAAATTAATTACAATTGTTTCCTGGATTATTGTCCTCATTAATGTCGAAATTAATTTCCTTGTATAAATTGTCCCCCACACTGGACGCAGGGTGACTCGGGGAAAAACGCCACTGTGTCCCTCGGTCTCTCTCATCAGAGAAAGAGGAGCAGAAAACAACAGCATGTAAGAGAAGCCTGTTTCCCTGACAGCACACATGTGAGGTTAGCTACACAATTTAATCCACACCCTGAGCGCCGAAACAGTCCATTTCGATACTTAAGCCTAAGGGTTAAAGGTCGTCTCCCTTGAAATTCCTTGAAGCGCCTATAGGAGGCAGTATGGGACAGGGAAAGAGCCCAGCATTTAGATTAGGAAGCCTGAGTTTAAACAGAGGTGCTACCTCCTCTATTATCAAGGTAATAATACTAGCTTCCTGCTTACATAAAAGGGTTGAAATAAGATGGAAGGATTATTACTTAAAAGACAACATCAGTTAAATTTTAAAACTAATTTTTGAAGTGATTACTTTTATAAACCTATCTTTTCCATACAATATTATCACAAAAATTTATTTTCAATGAACTAAGAGAAACTAGCTATATATGTATATTTGTATTCCCTTTTTCCCTTTCATGTCTATATCTTCTAATATAACTCCTCCTCGGAATGACTACTAGAAAGACAACAAATAGGTAACTGTCCTAGTAACTTATTTTGAAACTGGGTTTCATTGTTATTGTTTATCTTTTTTCCGCTATAAAATAAAAATTTCAAAAATTACTTTTCTATCAGAAACTAGGATGGAAGCTGGATTTTGTTGAATGTATCTTGTTTCTTATTTTGGGTTTTGGATTAATGTAAATCTTCAATACACGAGTAAAGTATTAAATTAAAATCTCTGAACATCAAACGCAAACTGAAACAGATGTATGAAGAAAAAGGGGTGGGGATTTGGCTCAGAGGCACACCCAGGGGGAGACAACCTTTAGTTAACCTTAGGTTAAGCATCCCAAATGAAAGACTGCTTTAATGGTCAATCCAAGTCACCATCATGCATATGAGGACTATCTTAGCTCTCAGGGTGTGGATAAATATATGCATGTATATGTACACATACACACACACACACACATATATATAAAGGCATAACTACACTGAGATTGCATAACTTACTGACAAAATAATTATGCTAAGTAACTTTAAAACACTTTTTTTTTACTTTACAACTTTCTTTCAAGAACCAAGTAAGTCCCACTGTAAGTTTACATAGCATTTAAGCACCTTATCAAGAATAGCTGTGTTTAACATCATTCAAAAAACAGAATGGCTGTTTCATATAATAACATTTATTTATTTATTTATTTATTTATTTATTTATTATCTTTTTGTTTGTTTGTGGAACCTGGGATTGAACTCAGGCCCTTGTTCTTACAAGGGAAACACTTATTCTACTGAGCCATCTCCCCAGTCCGCTAGAAAAAAATTTACAAAGAACAAAATTTTCAGTGTAAAAGGAAAAGATAAAAATCTAAAAATTTAAGTACATGAAATACAAAAATTTAACCAGAAATATCACTATTAATTGATGATTTTCTCTTTTCAAATATGTGTTATAGTTGTTATTGAAAAGATCCAGCAAAGTAATACTTTGGTAACTTTTTACCTCTATCATGCCCACATGAAAAGTCTCTAAATGTTGTTTCCCACTACAGGAAAACAAATCCTTACATCTACTGTACTAGAAATCAAAGACATTAAGGCAGAATATTGAGGCTGTGTCAAAGCACACAGGAGGATTTCATGGGCTCCAACTGCTAAAATACTGGGTGAAAGAACTGCTATAGTATGAACATGTATGAAATCCACAATTCTTTTAAAAAGTTATCCTTAGAGATTGCTAAACCATCAACTCATTTTTCTCAAAATTAGCAATAGAAATAATATAGGTTTTTTTTTTTTCTGTCACTTGTATATCTTGTGTTTCAGGCTAACAAACAGTGATGAGAAAATTCTTTTGATAAAAAAACAATTCCAATGAATAAATGAATAACAAATGATAAAATTGGGAAATCACCATTTATTAATCTCTAATGAAATACTGGCTCCAGCAACAAACACGGAGTATGTTTAGACAATTAAGTGAAAGGTTTGTGAGGAGCTGGGAGATATCAATCTTTTTTAAGAGCAAAATATATTTATTGTAAGAAAGAAAGCTCCTGTCTGAGAGAGGGACAGAAGGGGACCTGAGCAGGTTGCCAGATGTCATCTTAATATCACTGACGATGGAACATCCAGACCGTATCTGTCTTCTGTGTGGAGCAGTGACAAATGTATAACATCACAAGATGTTGCCAAGAAAAGAAATTATTATTGAATTTAAGTGCATCCTGAGTGCAATCCCAGGTACCGCAAAATAAATAAATTTAAATGCAGCTTTTAGATCTAATTATAAGCGTCTGGGAACTAGTGGAGGCTATGGGAATACTGCAAGAAAGATAAATGCAACAGTCACTCAGATTCAAAACGTGAGTATTTCTTCAAGACGAATACGTTCTTTCTTTCTTTTTTTCCCTTTCTTTCTTTTTATGTATTTAGTACACGATCTAGGCCGGGGGACCGGGCCAGCACGGTGCGCTGGGGGTCCAACCCCAATCCCTGTGTCTGCCTAAGCAGGTGCTTTAGTCCTCTCAGCTGGCCTGACGCTGTTTCTTTAAAATAAGTAAAAATTAATAATAATAATAATAATAATAATAATAATGTGAAGGAGAAAGGAGATTTACCAAAGAGTAGAAGAAACTTCAGAGACACATTGGTCAAATGCGTGCACCTTACTTCCCTCAAGCAAACCAAGTTGAAAGCCACTTTTTTGAGACTACACGTGGCCTTCTGCTCAGGAGTTCCATTCTTTCCTTGCTTCTGCTCATGGAAGTTGAAAAGAACCATTCACCAAGGAGCCGCTTTCCTTGTAAAAATAGGACCACAGGGGCCGTGGAGATGGCTCAGTGGAATAAGCGCTTACCTGGCGAGCACAAGCCTGAGTTCAATCCAGAGTTCTGCAAAAAAAAAAAAAAAATCCCCAAAAAAGTAGGACCACGAACTGTTTTGTGACACTGAAGAAGCGTTGCCAGTTCTACTAGGGACAGTAACAGCATTCAAGTTATACAAAATGTCGTTGTATGGAAAGATTCATGCTCTCAGATTTAAGAATGGTAAACTATGTGAGTCTGAGCTTTGCTTTAAGAGTCCAGAAATATATACCAATAAAAAGTGACTAATATAGCCAAAAAATGGTTCAAAACAAAGTAAGAGGCCAGGGATAAATGAATTGGTAAATATTAATCAATATTAGTAAAATATTAATTTTTTGCCATCTGATTGCTAAACAGTTGAAGTTTTTTTCGTTTTCTATCTACACAGATTTGAACATTTCCATACTAAAATAAATACAACAGAGTGACCAATATGTTAGGTTGAATAGCTTCTTTGTACAGGGCCAGGCTTCGGACGTTCAACGGATAGCAGATAGCATTACCAGGCAAGCACGGAGCGCACAGAGCGCTCCAGAGGGCAGTGCTGGCGCGGGCGAGGGGCTGTCAGGCTCGGACGGGGACCTGAGACAGTTGCAGGCTCTCCGCATCAGCGTGGAAGGCTGGCTGAGGGCAGCAGGCAGCAGTTCTCCCTCTACAGGGTCACCTCAGGTTTATGCTGTCGCTGTGTGACAGCATCCGTCTTCCAGACCTACATTACAGGCTCCGCCCAGTCCCTCTCGATCTCACCGTCCTGTTTCATGTTCTGCTTCCCACTTGCCACGCCGTGTGGTTATCTGATTTGTGGTCTGACTATTTATGTTCTGTCTTCCTGTGCCCCGGCCGTAATGCTGAGTGTGGAAACTTCATCCCCCGTTCTGGAGTCTCAGTACTTAATACAGTACTGGACGGCGTTAAAGTGTTTAATAAATATTTGTTGAATGAAGAAATAGCATACATTACATGCAGATTTAATTATGGTAAAGGCCCAGCAACAAGAAATGGGTTAAATAAGCAGTGGCCTACCCACGAAATAGAAAACTACTCAAATGTAAAAATATGCTTTAAAAAATATGCTTGAAAAATTCCTGCTATGGATGAACATTTATTGTAAAACAAAATGCTATTATGGGGGCCAAGGAGATGGCTCAGTAGAATAAGCACTTCCTTGGCAAGCTCAAGGGCATGAGTTCAATCCTTGGTTCCATCAAAAAATAAAATAAATAAATAAATAAATAAAATAAATTCAATTAAATTAATAAAAGTTAACAAATTGTGACCATTTAAAAAAAAATGCTATTATGTTATTAGATAAAAGCAGATATTTTTGAAAGACATTTTTTTCCAAACAGAAAGATCTAGAAAGAAACATGATCAGGTATGAAAATGGTTATCTTTGAATGATAAAATTATGAGTTATATTTTGCTTATTTATAGTAATCTTTTTCTGTAATGAATACAATCATCCAGTGACAAGAGAAAAACTTACCTAGATATTGAAAAGTTAATATGATCATTTTCTTTAAAATTTAAGGTTTTGAAAATTAAATAAACCATCATATAAGGCACTGATCTGAAATACTCTAAATATGTTCAGCACTAATTAGAATTTCTTTCTACATTTAAGCAAATGATCAAATCTACTACTAAAGATGACCTAAACTTTGAACCATTTATGATTGTAAGTTTTTAAAATGTAAATTGAACTAAAAAATTATTGCATTACTCATGTCTACTTTATTATTGATTATGAATTAGTTATGGAATGAATATAATGTCAAAAATGAGCCCGGGCATTTTTTGTATGTTTCTGGGCTGGGTGGAGCGCAGGGCTAACGTGCTACTTTATATTGAAATGCACCACACCTTGGTGTAATTTTCCAGTGAGTATAAAGTACAAAGCAAGGATTAAATTATATAGTTTCTGGCTGTCAATTCAATCAACAGCTATGTTGAGCAACTCCTATGTATAAACCATAGTGCGAACAAAAGAAAGGTCAGGATGTATAGAAAACAGTCTGTCCTCAAGCAACTCGGTGTCTCCCAGTTGTACACACGATCTGCTGTGTTTAGCAGTGGGGCGACAGTCAGGATCTGCCCACAGAGGTTTGACTTTCTTTTGAGGTTATTCCACATCAAATACCTCTGCTCATTCCCCACAGTCCCCAGAGAAAACTTGCCTTCATGAACAGCAGAAATTTCTCTGGTCATCTTTAATAAAACTGAGACAATTTGGAACCTTTAAAGCAACAGCTACTGGTTCTAGCAGTAATTTTTATTAGAAAATTTAGAAATCTTTGTATGATAGTGTTGAATAATATATAATGAATCTTTTTAATGCATACATAAACTTGCAATAAAGGAAGAAAAAAAATCCCCCAAGTTCTAGAATGAAAGGAACAATTGAAAAGCCAAAATTAGAAGCTCTTCAGTTGATATGGCAGCTGGCTGAGAATGGAAATTGTCATTTTTTTAGCAATTTGGGTTCTAAGCTCCTGAAGAACAGGAGATAACTTTGAGAACAAATAGGGAGATGGCGCCACTGAAAAGGGTGACTAAGGAAACCATGTCACAAGGTACAAGCGAGATGCCTTAGTCTGGGCTTATAAAGAGGGAAGAGAATAAGCCTTTAAAACCTACAAGCATGAAAAAAAAAAAACCTACAAGCACGAGGGCCGACAAGATAGCTCAACAGACCAAGCACCTACTTTGGCAAGGATCAGGGACCCAACCCCAGTCCCACATCACATGCTGGGCCGCACCTCTGGGTCATGCTGAGCCAGCAACCGAGTTTGGGTGTGGGTGGTACATGCCTATAATCCCAGCACAGGGGATTGAAAACAGGAGGATTACCAGCAATCTGAGCTGTGTGAGACCCTGTACCGAATACATAAATGAAATAAGTAAATAAAACCTACAAGCATGACCTGCTTCTGATATCTCTTTGCCATTCTCTCCAAGTAGACTATACGTGTGGTCTAGGAATCCACGAGCTAGGTAATTCAAATAAAAACTGATTTCAGGAAGGTGCAGATTACCTTCGTAATATACTAAGATTGAACCCAAAATTAACCTAAAAGCACTTGTTTTTAATCTAAATCCCAAAGGATGCCCACAAATAAATGCTTACTGAGCATATCTCCGTAGATTTTTGTCATTTCTTAAATATGGGCTCATCTTCAGATAACATCAATATACTACAAACAGTAGGATTGTGCTATCGGGGAATTTGAGATTGAAGAAGTATCAGAAAAATATTTTACCATATGTAATATATTTTCATGACTATGATTGCCAATATAAATTTATCAGCCATTATAAATGTGACACTCAGGAAGGTAATGTTGAAATTATGCACACATGAGGGCAGAGAGTAATAGGGGATTTGCTGTACCTGCCTCTCAATTTTGATGAATTTAAAACTGTTCAAAAATCTTTTTACAGTATATTTAAAATGATTCAAGACAATACAGAAGAATTTAGAATATAAGAAAAATGAATAGAAACTAGTGAATTGAATCACAGAACTATAAGGAATTAAAACTATGTTCATTAGCATCTTAAAAATCAGTCAGTAATGGAGAGTGAGATTAGATGTGGTTAAGAATAAAAGACAAGGGCCAGCCTGATGGCTCAGTGGATTAAAACGCCTGCTTCGGCTGGGGTTCAGTGTGTCTTGCTGGGCCCGCCCCCGAGGCACACTTTGACAGTAATTGAGACTGGGCATGGTGGTGCACACCTGTAATCCCAGAGGTTGGGAGGCAGAAAACAGGAGGAGCACCGTAAGTCCAATCTGTAGTGAGACCTTGTACTAAATACAGGAAAAAAAGAATAAAAGAAAAACAGGTAATACCATTACAATTTTAAAAACTTAATTTTAATTAAAAAACAGGTAATAGATTAATGAGATAGGATTTTTACAAGTAAAATTAGTTTAGTTGCGAACCTCAAATGCAGACCATGGCCATCAGACCTGCACACAAGGTTCCACGGCGTCTGGAGCTGATGCTTTTTCTCTTTCTGTTTCAACTCGTGGCCGGTGACACTTGTTTTGCCTCAACAGGCAGCTCCAGCCACTGACACGCATCCTGAGCAAGGAGAAGGAAAGGATGAGAAAGGAAAGGGACAAAGTGTTTGGGCCATTCTATATTAAAAGTGCCTCAGAGGTCCCTCAGTTAGTAGCCTCTTGTCCAGAACCGAGTGACGTGGTCACATTTAGTTACGTGGCAAGCTGGAATCTTTACTCCGGGTAGGCATAGGTCCCACTAAAAATTGGGGGTTTAATTAAGATATAAGAAAGGAAATATAGATATGGAAGCTCACATAACGGCTGGCAGACAGCATGTTGAAAAGCGCTGAGAAGAAAAATGGTAAACTGAAGGGAGGTTCTCTCAGACCAGATGGGAAACTGATTCCAGAAGCCCAGGGACATTCTGACCTAAGGTGGCTTGGTCCTTTGTACTAAATGGCATCATATTTGGTTTGACCTATCCACATCCTCCCATACTTTAAATAGGTGCTATATTATCTATAATATCTGGCATAATATAAACGCAACATAAATAGTTGTCATAGTGTATTGTTGAGGGCATAGTGACTATAAAAAATTCTAATACAACTTTAAAAAAATATTTTTCAAGGACTAGCCAAATAGCTCAGCAGAATAAAGTGCCTGCAAGCAGGTGCAGGGGCTGGGGGTTCAATCCCTGGGTTGGCCCTGCCAGCCATACCCCCCCCCCAATTGAGAATGGGCATGGTCACATGCTTCTACAATTCCAGCCCTTGGGAGGCTGTAAACAAGCACATCACTATGAGTCTGATCTAGTAGTGAGACCCCGAACACCCTCTTCCCTAAAATACAAAATAAAGCAAATAAAAACTATTTCAATCCAAGTGATCAAATCTTTCAATGCAGAACCCATAGACAGAGGGATGGTTATATGTTGAAATGTTTTAGATTGCAGTAGTTTCTGGAATATAGAATGTGAAAAAACCTACACGCATTTAGAAGGAAGCCTGAGAAACAATACAAGACAATATTTGAAGAATAATAACTTTAAATTTTCAAGAATAAATAAAAGTCACAAGTCAGAGACACAAAAATATCAGAAGACTAAACACATTACTCTCTTTCTCTCATGAAAGAAAATTTTAAAGCTAGGTGCACTGATGCACTCCTATAATCGCGGCACTTCAGGAAGCTGAGCAAGGAGGACTACCAGTCTGCGTTCTGCCTAGGCAAATCAGTGAGATCCTGTCCATAAATTTAATAAAGTAATGAAAGAGCAAGGGATGAAGCTCGTGGTAGAACAGCCTACCTAGGTTTAATCTTCAGTACAAAAGGAGGAAAGGAAGGGTGGGAGGGAGAGACGGAGGGAGGAGGAAGGGGAAGAGAAGGGAAGAGGAGGAAGGAGGGGGAGAGGAGAGAGGAAAAGAAAAGAAACTAAGCTTATGCTTTTCAATCATTAGTGTCACAAATGTCTCTAAAATGATTGTAAGCAATACTTGCCAACCTAGAATTCTATATTCTGGCAAAACATCACTTATGTCCAACGACCACATTAAGATCTTTTCAGAGAAATACTGAGCTTGCTACTAACAATGACTAAAAGAGCACCAGAGTATTTCCTCAAGAAAGGAATTGAACAAGAAGGGAAGAATGCTGTAAATAAATGGTCTGGGGAGGAGGAAAGAAGGTGGAAGCGTGGACCAAATAACAACCATTGCTAGTATAAAATGGTGGATTGGAGGATGCTAATATTAAGCTGTAATAGTGGAACAACAAGGAATTTAAAGTAATAAAATAGTGGAGTTGGCATTAAAGCGCTCTAAAGGGGGGCTGGGGAGATAGCTGAGTAAAAGAACTGCTTGCCTGGCAAATGCAAGGGCCTGAGTTCAATTTCCAGTTCCACCAAAAAAAAAAAAAAAAAAATTGCTTTAAAGGGTGACAATGTGCCTGAGATGCATAAGGGATACAGAGATATCCATAGGCCATGGTTTAGGGTTCTGACCTCCCTAAAGATAGCCTGTGTCCTACCCCATGTCAGCGTGGATTAAGATTTCTGACTCCAGCTCCTCTGGCACCGCACAATAAGATCCTGCACTTTCAAATTCCTTGCCCTTTTTTCATTGGAAATCTAAAAATGATGAATGTAGATATAGGAAGAAAAGGGTAGAAAGAAAGGGGCAAAAAGAAAGAAGAAAGTAGTATAACACGCTGTCTGTGTAGATACAAAACAATAGAAAATAGAAACCCAGGTTTCACTGCAGGCTTTTAGTGTAGTTGGTGGCAGTGTTTCCATCCTCTGAACTAGAAAAATACAAAAGAAAAAGAAAATAGCTAGTTGGAGGGTGGTTATATGTAGTAGGAGGTGTCTGAGATACCCAAAAGAACAGAATTAGAATTTTTTAACCTGTAATTTGAAGAAAATTCCAATGCTACCAAGAGAGTTTGGAGACACCCACCTAAAAGAATCACTAGGTCTCCACTTTCTGTCTGAAATTCTGACCAGTAGCCTAGAAAAATTAGGCCTGCCAATGAAAATATGAAGAAGGTATGATTGAATTAGGGAGGTTGGTAGGACAAAAACTGTGGAGGTAGGGGAAGATAGTAGCAGAAAATAAAAGAGACCGACGACTGGAACACACTGAGAGAAATGCTGTCTGCAGAGGGGAGAAGCAGAGGCTGCTGGACAATCGGGCAGCGCTGGGAGGAGGGCCCGGATCCTTGCCCTGGGAGCCAGGAGACACCAGTGAATGTCTACCTTCAGAGATGGCTTGGTGACTGGAGTGGCTTGATGACAAGCCGAAAGGCCGGTGGAATAGTCGCTGCTCAGCAGGGTTGAGGTAGATTTAAGAAAAAGAATTATAGATGGCACTCTTTAAAATTTAAGAAGGAACTAAGAAAAGCTAGGTGAGCACAGCACTAGAGATGTACACTAAAGAGTTGTCATTGTTGGCGATGATGTTCTTTTGTAACTCTGGGGACCGGAGCACTGAGCATGCAGAGCAGGCTCTCTACCACTGAACTTTACTACCAGTCCCAGGGTGACTTTGATATAATCAAAAAGCATAAGAGGGGCTGGGGAGATAGCTCAGTGGAAAAAGCACTTCCTTGGCAAGTGCAAGGGCCTGAGTTCAATCCCCAGTTCCACAAAAAAAAAAAAAAAAAAAAAAAAAAAAAAAAAAAAAAAAGCATAAGAGAAAGAGAGTGACAGGAACAGACAGACAGACAGACAGAGAAGACAGAGAGACCTACCAAGCTCTAAATTGCAAAATGCCATGATCCACCATGACTCCAAAAGAACTCCCAGGCACTTTCGCAAGTCAGACAGAGCTCTGCCATATCTGTTTCCTGACCAGCTACGGGTACAACCCCACCTACCCTGGTCTCCATGGGCCTCAGCCATACAAAATTGTTCACTGCAAAACACAGGTTTACTGTAACGAATATATGACATAAATATTTCTTTGACTTTTTTCCTACAGTCTCAGCCTAATTCCTACATATCTTTCAGAATTAAGGTCCAACTATCCGTGTTGCCTCAGCTGCATGAACTATCTCTGTGGGCGGCAGGGGGCCGAGCTCATGCATTCATCCCATTACATAGCTTTTCCAATATTTGACGTCCCCACCAAGCTATTAGAAAAGAGTTAATTTTGTGTCATGAATACACTAAGTGCTCAATAAATATTAATGAACGCAATAGTATAATAGTGAATAAACAGAACATCATGTAAGGACTAGGGCAGAAGGAGAATTTCAATTTCTATCTCTTAGATACATGCAAATGAATTTCCTATGGGTAGGAAAATGAAAGGACTTTGAACATTACAAATTCGGTTTTCAGATAAGCAGAGCTCATTGGTAAGAGAACTATTAAAGTCTCAAGAATGAGGCTCATAGTTCAGTCAGGAACCATTGCTCTTGCCTTCAAACATTCATCAAAGGAGAAGAGATGCTTGTTTTTCCAGGACTGACTGTCACTCCAGTGCAGACACATTTCAGATTTATCAGAACTAAGTCACGTCTCCAGAATAGAGGGTGTTTTCCTTATCCACCAGGATGCCAGTTTCCTGTTCAGCCTGTTTCACCTAATTAAGATGAAGCTGCTGTCCCCCCAGATGGAATTTCCTACTATAACTGTTCAACAGTTGAAAGGTAGTAAGACGGACTTGGCAGCAGGAAGGAAGATTTTGTGACTCACTGAGCGGGCGACGCCCTCTAGCTTCTGCAACCTTGGCTGCTTCCGCCTGCATTCCTAGAGCCACGCAGCCTGTGAACCGTCTAGGCTGAGTCTCTTGAGTAATTTCTCCGACTTCATTGTCTTCACCTTTTCTTATGTGACTCATTTCTTCCTGCTTAGTCCCCCCCCACAGCTGACTTCTTAGGTTTCGTTTTACCCATTCATTTATTCTTTTCTCACCACATATTTCTTGCATACCCAGGGTCTCCATTGTGCTTCACACAGTTCACTGTGCTGAACAAGACAGAGCAGTTCTGTCGTCTCAAATCTCATTGCAGAAGCAAGACCACATCTGTTCCCAAAGATCAGTTCCCCTCCTTTCCAGCTTGTTATTTATCTTAGTTGTGTTCATTTCTGTCTTCTTCTTTTATTTTGTGTATTAGGGAAGGGTCTACAGGGTTCTCAGGGTCTCACTACTAGATTGGACTCGTAGTGATTCACCTGTTTACAGCCTCCCAAGAGCTGGGATTACAAGCGCGCCACCACGCCCAGTCTCAGCATACCTCGGGGGCGGGGCCAGCACAGCAGGCCAGGGGATTGAACCCCGGGCCCTTGCGCCTGCTTTCATTTCCGTTTTTAAAGGTTCTGTATCCAGAGTTGCAGGCCCATGTCACTGGCCCATGAACATCTTGCCAGCAGCTCAACAGCACTCACCCTTTTCCTCTCTGTACTGGTATTTTTGGTGACTTCTCTATTTTTCTGTCACTAAAGATCTATCAGGTGTTGGGCACACATTCTCAGAGATGTCGCAGTTGCTTCTTTTTCCTCATTCCAGTGCTGCACCCAACTTTATCTGTTCTTCCTTCCAGACAAATGCTTTTCGCATCTCTCGTTTCCTCTTCTTGCTCACAGCTATGTGCAGGGTTCAGGTTACCTCGTGGAGCGTGGCCCATTGCACTTGCTGGTGCTCCTCTGGGCCACCCCCCCAGAGCATCGTCACTATTGCCATCTGGTCAGTCCTGAGGGCATGTTGTAGAGTGCTATGGATGCTATGTAGGTCAACTTCTACCTTCCTGGAGTATTTCTTTCAGAACTATTTTCCCACTACTGTACATCACAAATAGACCATGTAAAATCCTTGAATTGGAACTCAAGACATCCATGATCTGGTGTCCTCTCTCTCTGAGAATGTGTCCTGGAGGATTTTTCTACCCCACCGCCATCTCCTCAGACCCCCTTTCTCCTTCCATCAAGTATGAGGCTACTGTCTTTCTTCTCAGAAATGCATAGTATAGTGTTTTGTTCAAAAGCTTGGTTTGGGAGTCAGACACATCAAGGCCAAAGCCTTCTGCCATTTACAAGCTGTATGCTCTGGGGGTGTCTACTGGTTCTGTGTTCCACTTTCGTAATCAAGAAAATGAGAAGGAAATTTACCTTGTAAGGAGGGTGCAAGGACTTAGTAGACAACACCAAGCTTATAATAAATGATTGATCAAAAATGCCAGCCTGAATCAGCAGGTCCTTGCCTTACCTGCTTCACAGAGTAGCCTCCAAGCAAAAGAATAGTTCTGGCAAGTAAGGTAAGAAGAGTCTTATTTAGGCTGGAATTTTTGACCTGTAGTTATCAAGGCTGATTATTTTCCAACTAGGTTATATTTTCAGAGAAAAGGGGTAGTTAGTGAAAGTGTCCAGTGGGCCATGGTACCTGGAAGTGCCCCTTTCAACACTCCAGGCCTCACTGTGCCAGCAAGGATGGGACCCCATATCCTTCTGTCTCTTTCTTGTATGCTTGCTGGGCTTCATTGGTGCTGCCATCCTCCCACTTAGCTGTTTACCTGATACACACCTATGTGCCCCATGTGTACAAGAATTGTCCCCATTCAGATCATCCTTTCCCAAAGCTTAGCTTCAGCTTCCTGCTCAGGGGTTGCCCTGGCCCTCAGTCTGTTCTGAGTCAGGCCATCTCCACTCCTGACTCTCAGTCCACCAAGTCCCAGGACCTATTGCTTCAGCACACATCACTCATCACTGGCGTGGAGAAGGGAGGGCCTTGGTGATGTCATCTGTTTGCAAACAGCTTCCACAAGTCCCCTCCCACAGGGAGTCACAGAATCTCAGAGGTGGAAGCCAAGGGCACTCACATGCATGGCAGGGCTGCCTCGGGACCCCGCTTCACTGGGAGTCATTTGATCTCAGCTTTAAACAGCCTGGATGAACCAATGGATTATTTCTGACTCTGTCTCTGGGTAGATACCTTAAGTAGATGGCTCAGGGTGGGTGCTGTTTGTAAGAGCTCACCGATCACTGGGTCATTAATGCCACAGTGGCTGCGAAGCCAAGCTGTAATTTCCTAAGAGCCTGGGTGTGTCCACAGAGGTCCTAGTGCCTCTGCCCCTGGAAGATGGTTATTTTTAAGGTTGCAGAGTGTGACTGTGAGCACCAGAGCATCCACTAGGGTGTCAAACAGACTTCAGTTCAGGTCTAATTTTCATCAGTCACCATCAGGGGCTCAGACATCTCCAGCTGTGCAGCTCTGATCCAAGTCATTGAATCCCCTGAACCCCAATATATAAATAGAGAGAGATAGAAATTAACATCTATTTATGAACCATTAAGTGATTATTAGGTGACATAATATGTAAAGTGCCTCCGCATGTGTCTGGAACGTTAGTGCCCCATAAATGGTAGCTATTTTATTACTATGATTACTACCATTATAATTTCTTCCTTTCTGAACCCAGGTGACACCATGCAGAAGGCTCATTCCTAATATTTCCTCTTGCCTACAATGAGCAGGAGAAGTCTGGCCCACAGGGCTGGGTTTCCATCTTAATTCAGGATGACACCACCACTTTTTCTGGAAAAGGAGACTCCTACATTTCTGAGCATAGCATGTCACACCCCACAGTGAGTAGGAAACACAGGGGTCCCCGATCACGCCTTGGTTCCCCAGGGAGAGACCAGGAGAGGGCTGTTCCCGTCTCCTGGAAGGCCCAACTTAGAGTTTCCACACCAAGTCAGCCAAGACCAAGGATCGTCTGTGATGACAGTAAACAAAACAAAGCAGCCACAAACCGACCCCAGCTGGCCTGAGCCCAGAGCCCCCTAAAGTTTTCAATGCAATGCTCAGCCACACAGTAATCTGGACCTGGGGCTGGAAGTGCCCTGTTGGCTCAGGAAGAGCAGAGCAGTAGCACAACAAGCTCTGGAAACGAGTCCTTTTCATCACATAAGCCTAAACGACTGCACAAATTACTTAACCTCAGGTTCTCTTCTATAAAGTGGGCACAACCGCACCTACTTCAGTGAGTCGCTAGGAAAGTCCGATGGTGTATGCCTCGCAAAACTCTTAGGATGCCTTCAACAGTGGATAAGAGACTGCAGCTACTCCAGGTAACTACCTGGACGCCGTATTCTTTTTCCAGCATGAAGTTTTTGGTTTTCTCCTGTGAGCGGCAGTGAGTGAGGTAATAAAGTAAGACTAATAAATGTAGAATGAAGAAATAAATAGGAAAAGAGGTGGTCTGAGCAAGTAGAAGCTTTATTAGGAGATCTTCAAAGGACAACTCAGTAGGCCTGCATTAAGCGCCTGCTGTGTGCGAGCACATCACGGAGTCCAGTGTTCCATCCTTGACTCAGAGCCCGGGCGGGAAACATCACGGGGAAGGGTCACAGAGTTTCGAGGTGCTGAGAACAGGATGGGCTCCTGAACCTCAGAGTGCAGTAACCTTTGTGGGGTCTGACTCCGCCCCGCACAAAGCTGTCACTCTGGGAGGAGGATGGGAAGTTGGGGCCGCTCCGGGCTCCGCGTGGGCTCCCCAGTGCCTGCGGACCCCGGCCGGATTCAGCAGCCTCCGCAGCAGCCCGAGCTCTGGTTATTGCAGGAGCTCTGGGATCTCTGGCTGCTCCTGCAGCAGCAGCAGCCGCCCCCGCGCTGCCGGCGGCGCCTCCTGGGGAAGCAGCAGCAGCCGGTGTTGCTGGAGCCGCAGCATCCGGTGTCCCCGCAGCAGCCGCCGCCACAGCAGCCGCCAGAGCCCACGCCGGAACCGCAGCAGCCTCCGCAGCAAGAAGAGGAGCGCGAGGGCACAGGAGTGGGCACCGGGGCGGGGCACGGAGTGGGGCCCTGGGAAGAGCCCTTGGAAAAGCCTTTGGCAGAAGACGCAGCCTGCTGAGACATGGTTGGGCTCCTGGGCGGTGGCGAACCTGGAAGAGAGGAGGCCTTTCAGAAAGGGACAAACGAGCTTGGAAATCTAGTCTAAAGCGAGCACATCAGCCTGGCGTGCTGTAAAGAAAAAGTCAAGCACCAAGAAAGATTGCAAGCCGAGAAACAAAACCAAAACAGGGGTTGCCAGCGAGTTAAACATACAAAGGGTGGGAAACTGCCTATGCGGGGAGCCAGGGGTGGATTCCCAATTTCTGATAGGAGTGAGGTTTTCCAAGATGGAAAGTAGAAGATCCTGCAACCCTGCACCTGCAGGATCCAGTCCCAAATTCTCTCTAGGCTGTTTTCCTTTCCCCATTTCACTTTGACTATAGATATTTCAGCAAAGTTACTAGCATGGCCATTTTACTTGTTAGAAAATGCCCAAATGATACACGGGTCCTTGCCTCTTGGGTCAAAATATCCATAAACACAGAACTGTGTCCTGCTTGTTCTTTCTTGTGAGGGCCTCACTGCCCTAGCTATCAGCAAGGAAAGGCTGGGTGTGCAGAGAATGGGAATATGCCTGCCCAGAAAAGCAACCAACACGTGTTCTAGTCCCAGCTCTTTTAACTTGGGAGCAGTTGCACATGCATGGCCTCTCGTTAGCACCCTGAGAGGTTGGCTTGCTTGATGCTGAGATCTCCACATCTACCTGCTGGCTAGAGCCTGCCTTCTCCTTCTCCTCCTCTCTCTTCAGCTCTCCCCACCTTCCTTCCTCAGCACCCTTGGGGACACTTACCAGACGCTGGCTCCACTGAACGACTCACTCTGTTCTCCAAATGGAAGGTGACACCTGCTACTGTAGGCAGTAGACTGAGCAGTGTACAACTGGGAGAACCTTTTATAAGATTCCAATCCAGCTCAGGGTTGGGAGGGGCCCATTTCCCAATACACATGCTCAGCTGACACTCACCGCGCAGGAAGACTCATCTGTCAGGTAGTACCGTAGGTGGTGCACGTGGATGTCCAAGTCACTTCACAGGGGTGCCAGGATTGCTGTGGTATGTTTACTCTTCAAACAAGACACTGTTCCTAGCTGGGAGGGCTGTGTGTGTGTGCTTAGAAGGCTTGGAGCCCAAGGGAAGAGAGATGGGCCCCTTCTGCTCCCTTCTGCAATGTACACACACACACACATACACACACACTTGCCCCCTCCTCCTTCCCTATACCATCATCTCTTTGATAGCCAAGAGTTTGTTTATTATCTTGGTTTGCATCTTTCTGGCCTTGGCAGCTCAAGAGTAGGCCGCAGGCTATGTGTTAAGTAAACCCAGTGGATTTCATCCAGGTGCTCCCAGATAGAGTTTAGTGAAGATGGGGGATAGGGGGTTGACAGTGAGAATTCCAGTGGTGATTTCTCCGTTACCAGAGACAGGAAGAAAAACCCAGGCAGATTTAAGGGACCATGAAGATAAGAACAGTTGTCAGTGTAACATAGCCCCATAATACACACCTGTGTGCCTACGAGAAAAATGTTGGCAACTGGAAAATGGAAAACCAGACGCTGGACCTGCTTCAGACCCCACCTGCCACCTCTATCTCTCTTTGAAGCCAGGATCTCCTTGAGACCTTTGCTCCATAGGAAAGAGAACAAAAGCATAAAGGGATGGAAGGGGGCAGAAAAGGTTGGAAGGAGGAGAGGGAAAAAGGAGGGAGAGAAAGAAGGGAGGAAGGAAGGAAGGAAGGAAGGAAGGAAGGAAGGAAGGAAGGAAGGAAGGAAGGAAGGAAGGAAAGGAGAAAGGTAGGGAGGGAGGGAAAGAAGAGTGAGAAGAAAAGGGATGATAAAGAAATGAGATAAAGAGTCCTTTCCAGAGACCTAAGGTGTCAGTGGTGATTGTTTCTTTTAGGACAACTAGCTTTAAGAATCGAGAAACTTTGGCGGTCCGCTGCCTCAGGACTGCTTCTTAATCAATGCAGTTGTCCGACCGTACCCATGAAACCATGCATGAGAAAAGTCCCAAGACTAAGAATTCAAGGGTTTGTGTTGGAAGATGGGCCAGAAGTAAGTCATCCAGGAGCCACACAAGGAAATACAAGCAAAGGCAGGTCATGAAAGACACCAGTTTCATCTAACACGGCTTTAGAGCCTGATTAACAGGTTGCCTATACTGAGAGCACCAAGTCTGCATATGACATTCCAAGTAGTGAGGTCAATAGAAGAGAAGAGAAGGCGGTGGTAGAGCAGTGAGATGCGTGGCTCCTCGGGGACCATGCAGAGTTCTTGTAAGAAGAGTGAAGACAAAGCTGATAAGAGGCAAAACTGAGGAGAGATTTGGGCACATAGCTGCTGTCACACAGATCTGCCATGACCTCCTACACTAACTTACTTTACCTGTCACAGTTAATTCTTATCAAAGTAGAAGCCAACTGAATAATTTATGCAGAGAAAGCTGATTTGGAATGATCTTTTCTATCATAAACTTTTTGAGAGTCTGCTGAAACATCCAATCCATTCCTAAAGGAGCATGATCTGAAATCCCCAAGGTAGTGACTAAGACACACACACACACACACACACACACACACACACACACACACACACACCAAATGATGACAGTCTCCAGCAGAGACTAGTGTATTCTCTACTCAAACTGAAACCCAAACCCAAGATTTGAGGATCCAGGGGAAATGGGCTCACATATATCATTCCTGCCTCCTAAACCTGCTGCCTCAGCAACTTTCCAGCCCCAACTTTTCTTCTGCTCAACTTCACCTGTGATATAATAATCAGAAAAGTAAGGTGTCCATACATCGGTGCTCAGAATGAACACTCTAGGCAATCTGATTCCTCAGTAACAGTAGGGAAGCGTCTCCAAACTATGCAGAATACTTTCTGGAACTCCCCAGAATGTGACCCTTTGAGGCACCTCCCGCCTTGTCTCCTCAAACCATTCCTGCCCGCTTGTGTCCAGCCTTAGACATGACTTCTTTCTTCAAATTTGAACTTCCAAAATTCAAAGCACTAAAGGGAATACTTGTTTCCTGGAGATCTAAGCCTAAATATACTTCCCAGATAGACGTTTCTAAGTGCCCACTCGCAGTGTAAAAAAGGCGGGGGTGGCTTAATGTAGGAGGGAGGGAGCAGGGGAAGTGAACAGAGCACAACAGGGGGCAGGGATACCAGAAAAAGAAAAACTTTATTGTTGCAGAGAAGATAGCATCATAACTGAATTTCAACATCTTGTGCTCCAAAGAACTGTACATGGGAACATGAGGTGAGACCTCTAAATCTCACAGTGGATAAACAAAGGCAGAAGGAAGGAGAACCTCAAAGCATTTCAGAAGCACTTCTGCTGGAAAACGATGCGGGAGACTCCTCAGGCTGGATGGGTCTTCCGCTAATGCTGCTCCTTGGTGCTTCTTGTGGCCCAGTTCAGCAGCAGCCCCTGGACTGCTGGCTACTGCCACCCCCACTGCTGCTGCAGCCACTGCCACCACCACTGCTGCAGCAACCACTTCCACCACCACTGCTGCCAGAGCAGCTACTGCCGCCACTGCTGCCAGAGCAGCTACTGCTGCCACTGCTGCCAGAGGAGCTACTGCCACTGCTACAGCAGCCACTGCCACAGCAGCCACTGCCACCACCACTGCTGCAGCTACCAGAGCTCTGGTGTCGGTGTCGGTGTCGGAGAGATCGGCGGGGCTTGTGGTGGCTCAGGCAGCAGCCGCCACCCCCTAAGCTGCAGCAACCGCCAGAGCTGCAGCAGCTTCCAGAGCTGGAACCACAGCAGCTGCTAGAGCCAAGGCTGCAGCAGGAAGACACTGGAGGTGGGCAGGGGGACTTAGGTGGGCATTTGGGAGGGGGCTGGCACTGCTTCTGGCTTTGCTGGCAGGACATCTCAGCAGGAAATGAATGAGCTGAAAGATAACACAAAAATTTTTAATTCATCTATTCCAAGGTAACTTTCTTATATTTAAAACTGGAATTACAAGTTCACAAGAGTTTATGTCTACGATGATCAAATTTTTAAAACCTAAGACTGTCATAAAAGAACATACAAATGAGTACAACCTAGAACTTATACTTTCAAATTAAACCCTTGCAGCTACAAAAAGCCCCTCATGCCCTTCCTCTACCTTCCACCTTCCTTCCCCTTCAGCCTCGCCCCCTTTTCCTTGTCGTTCTCCAAGAAGATTGTTCTGGGCCTCCTTCAGCCCCAAATGTCAACACCAAGAGTCTGCCATGGTCCCCGACACATGACCCACCTGGCTCAAGCGCTGGAGTAGATCACCCAGGAAGGACTGAGGTGGACTGAGGTACAGTACGAAGCTCTCGCCTTTTATACAGTTCATCCCTGGCCTGGTAACTGACGTGCTGGATGCCGATAGCATCTTTCAGAGCATGGTGACACCCTCCCCTCACCTCCCCAGAACCCAATTCCTCTCTCCATAAGCATCTGTAGTATCACCCATAGGAAGATCCCCTGAAAATTGTAGACCTCTATGATGGAGGTGGCCCATGGCATGTTGCCTACCACACCTGTTAACCTCACAGGCAGCTCTGTTATGCGCCCAGCCTCCTCAGCTGGGGCAGTCCTGCTCTAGATCTCAGGAGTAAAGAAAAGGTCTGTCTTCTCTGTGGAGTAGAGAACAGGGAGATTCTCAATGTGGAAATTAAATGACCCTTTGTAGATAAAGATAACAAAATCCCAAGCCCATATCAATAATCTACAATGGCTTGTTTCCTTCTCAGATGATCCTGTAGCTTGCTCTAAGAATGCTTGATATTCCAGTGATGTTATTTTCAGCAGATGTAACACAGATGGTGTGGGTGGCTGAACTTCTGTCCCTGACTGACCCTGACACACCAAGACTCAAAGTAGCACAGATTCAGTATCAACAATCCTTCAGAATGGGTTGAGAAGTTCCAGGAATGACCTCTGTGCCTATGCATGATCTTAAAAAAGACAGCTTCAGCCGGCCCAAGGTAAGGTGGCAGGAGCTACAGCAACACTGACGGTCGAGCTAGGGAGCTAGGATCAACCACAAGTTGCCAGAAATGATCATACCTAAGGTGAGAGCGGGGTGAACCATTTTCTGTAATGGCCTCAAGTGGATATTCCTCTTTCAATGTGGGGTCTGAACCTGAGAGCCGATGGAGAAGAAATTCACACAGGTTTTGAAAGCCCATTGTGGAATCCAAAGCTTGTTTTCCCTACAAGCAATATTCCAAGGGTTACTTCGTTCTCCAGAAAGTCATAGAAATGGAAATGCATGGGAAAACTAGCCAAAAGATGGTGCACTGGCAATGAAATTTGCAGTGGGAGAATATTAAACAGGAGAAACATCCAGTACCTCAAGTCCATTGTGGGTTAAATGGGCCACAATGGGAAGTATTGTGCCTCAATTATAATCTACACTATGGGGAGACTCACTGTCAGGGTCCAGTTTCTAGCCTTGCTTTCTCTCCTGGAGCAATCTCAGGGCCATCACCTAACCGACAATGACCAATAAAGATGGTAACAAATCCTAGTTCTTTGCAAAAGACTGAGGCAGCAAGATCACTAGTTCAAGTCTATCCTGGGTGACTTAGTGAAACCTTGTCTTAAAATAAAAAATTACAAAAGACCAGGGATGTAGCTGAGTATGAAAGTCCCAGATTCAATCTCCAGTACCCAAAAAAAAAAGAATTTTGTTGTTTTTTCTAAATTTTGAAAAAGCAATACAAAGTTCTCAGAAAATGGTATGGAACTGAGTTCAAATACTAATCTAAATGATAGCTTTTGTCCTCCCACTATCTGGATTGATGTAATAAGACATCACATCACACTCTGCCCATAAATACACACAATTTTGTGATTTATGTACCAATTGTAGAAAATAAATTAAAAATGAAAAAGTTAAGGCATTTCAAATATGAAAAACTTCATCTTTGTGGTCACCCTTATTCTGTGAGAAAATATATTCATAATTTCAAGTTACTGGCTTACCCATGTTTGAAACCAAAACTATTTTGTAATAACAGAATTTTGTCCTAATGTCTTCATGTAGCAAAAGGCTTAGCAATTACTTGACACTGATACATGATATTATAAAGGAAGAATGCTTATTATTTTCTAATCTTTTATGTATGCATTTATTTATTTGGTATAAGGTTTCACTATGCAGCTTGGGCTCATAGTGACCCTCCTGTTTTTCAGCCTCCCCAGGGCTGGGATCATAGCCTTCTCAGATGATCCTGTGTGACACCACACCCAGTTTGGGGACCTGCATGGCGTACCTAGGGTTCTGGGGCTGGCAGGGCATGTGGTACCGGGGATCAAACCCAGGTCCTTGTGCTTGCCAGGCAGGCACTTAGACCACCGAGCTATCTTCCCAGCTGGGAAGCATACTTACTATTTTAAAATTATCATTTTATAATCCCATCTCCAAGTTACTATTAAGATTTTACTATTTTCCCTTCCTTTTCTCTAAACCATGTGTAGTTTTTTAGTGATTGGTGTTTTGTGTTGAGTTTACCTAGTTTTTATCATAGTATACAGTAGCTTATACTTAACATCTTAATATAGCCATCAATTTGGGGGGAGCACTATTTTGGGTGCTGGAAGAATATTTCAAGGAGGGTGCTGAAGCTATTTATGAGTGGTTGAAAGCATTAGATCTGGAGCCAGGCTCTGGGTTGGAATCTCAGCTCCCCATTCACAATGGTAGGTATGTCACTGTGCGCTCTGCACGATGGGGGAAGGGTAGATTCCATCGGGTTATTTGCATACACAGGGCATTAGTATTCATCAAGTTCTTGGCATAGGGCCTAGCACAAAGTAAGCACATAATCGATGTCAAAAAGAAGTCACAACACGTGACACTTCTCAGTCCCACCTCACCATTGGCAGAGTAGGTGTAGATATAGACCTCCAGGTGGGCAGGCAGACAGAGTGGCTGCCTTGGCCACAGATCGCTGGGCACCAGGGGGCCCACCTCATCCCCCTTTGCTGAGAAATATAAAAAAGAACACAAAACACAAGCTCAGAATTTCTGGAAGAAGCTCAGCCGCAGTTAATGGAGTCACCCTTTCTGATATGGTTATGATGAATTTTAATAGAAACAATGCTATCCCCTCTCATTTAAAATTATTTGGGCTTGTGGGTATCTGGGTGAGTACATAGGTAAGGTCTTTGAGTTCAGAAACTCCAAAGAGATCTAATTTTCAGTGCTTTGTAGGCAGTAGTGGCTCAATTTTAATTTTCTTGTCAGCTGAATTTGCTGTTCAGATGGGAACACAGATGCCCCCAACAAATAGAAACCCAGAGTTTTTGTTAATAAATTCCAGACATATCATGGAATGATAGAGGATGTAGAAAAGCCCTTGGCCTTCATTTGGAACCAGCAGTTCTCCACCTTGTGCGGCCTGGTTCCTGACGTCCCCCAGATCATCCTGGGAACTATTGCATGGTGAGGATTCAGACTCACTGACTTAGACCACAGGAAAGGAAACTGAGACTCAGCGGTGGGAAAGAGGCTGCCCTGAGCACACACAGACTCACAGGCAGAGCCAGAACTCAGTCCCTCTCCCCATCACAGTTCTCTGCCTCCTGAATGATAATTTATTCCTTCTTCAGGGACTTCTTTTGTTGCTGTTACTTATTTTTTTAAAGATATATTTGCACAGCATCTCAATTGGCAGCTTGGACTCACAGCGATGCCCCTGTTTTCAGCCTCCCTGGCATTACAGACATGTGCCACCATGCCAGGTCTCGGTGGCTGGCTCAGTGTGCCTGGGAGCAGGGTCAGCAAGGCATGTGGTATGGGGGATCGAACTCCTGTGTCTAAGGAGGTGCTTAGTCTGCTGAGCCATCCTCCGGCCCTTCCTCTTCAGGATTTTTGGTAGCAGGCTTTCTCTTACAGATGACCCTCCTTCATCCACAGATTCAAACGATTACAGATAAACAATTACAATCATTCAAAAAATTATAATCCTCAAGGAAAAAAGTGTGCTTGGCTAAAAATGCGCAACTGTTTTCTTCTCTTTATTCCCTACCCAAACAGTATGAGAACTGTAGGGTAACATTTACACATACATCGTATTAGTATAGGGGAGGGGGCAAGTAAGGTTCTCTGCAAATACTGTGCCATCGGTTATCAGGGACTGGAGCACCTGAGGTCTTGGTATCCACAGGAGTCTTGGAAGCCTCCCCGGAGGACACTGAGGGATGACTGGGACGTGTTTATTAAACCTGACAAACTAGAGTGGAATAATAACAAACGTGGCCTGAACCCCACCTTTAGAAAAATCAGAAGTAACTCTTCCCTCAATAACCAGAAATCAGGCATCAGTGTCTGAAAGGCAGAGTCAAACATCAGGGAGGGGTCAGCTGGCAGGGCCCCATGAACCCTCCCCAGGTGGCATCACCTTGATGACTACCGCAGGGCCCAGAAGTGCGACCTTGTTCGTGCCTCTGAGCTTATCAGTCCTGGGGACACTGATTCACGGTGCCTAACTCATAGGAGGCTGATGATGTCCATTCACAGAGAGAAACACAAGCCTTGAGTGCTGGCCTGACGTATACACTCTCCTCCCTCCTGTAGGAAAACTCCCAAGGTCAAGTCATAACATGCACATGCTCAAGAGTGTGGAGTTGCACAATGACCTCAAGTTCTAAAGGTCACCAAATCCTAGACAGCCTCACCAGGCCTTCTACACACTGGTAGATCCAGACAGATGGTCCCCAGGAGACTGTCGCTATGTTTCTTTGTGCTGCCCCTGGCCCAAGAACTACCTGCTAGCACCCTGGACAGTGCTGCTCTGGTCTATTTGCTGCTCCAGAACATAATATCAGAAAGGTGATCTTTTTGTTCAGCTTATTTTTACTGCTCTCTGTTGTTCTGATATGGTCTTTGGGAGACATAATGGTGTATAACTTACCCTACACACACACACACGCACACACACACAGGCACACACACACACACACACACACACAGATCTAAGAACCTGTGAAATACTACTTTATACAGAAAAAGGTACTTTGTGGATGTGTTTAAGTTAAAACTCTTGAGACTTTTCTGACTATGCAGGTGGGAACAATGTAATTGCAAGAGCTTATTTAAGAAGAGACAAGAAGGTTAGGGAGAAGAGATGGGACACCAGAGGCAGAGATAGGAGGGAGGTATTTTGAAGACAGAGAAGGGGGCTATTGGCCAATGAATGGAGCAGCCTCAGGAAACTGGAAAAAACTAGGAAATGGATTTTTCCCAAGCCCTGAAAAGGAGATGACACTTTAGAGAACACCATCTTAATGCTAACCTTCAGAACTTGTAAGGTATTAAATCTGTGTTGCTTACATTTACTAAATCTGTGGCTGTTATAGCAGCAGTACAAGACTAACACATGCACAATTCTAAATATAGCCTTAAATTTTAGGATATAGCTTATCAATTAAAATGGGGTCAAGTTTATTAAGTCATCTTAGGGCAGGGGAGACAGCTCAGTAGAATAGGTGCTTGCCTGGCAAGCTCAAGGGCCTGAGTTCAATCCCCAGTTCTGAAAAAAAACAAAGATGTCTTTCCACCTGGGGTCAGAGTTGAAGTCTATCTCATCTGGTTCCCAGATGCGCCTGGGGTTTAGAGATGTCCTTCAGCAAAGGGCAAGCTCAGTACAGAGACCACAGAGTAAGCTCACAGATAAACAGGGCTTGGGGGCTTTATTAGCCATGAAATGAGGATGATCATAGCAGCGCCCAGCTATTAGCAGGGCCCACTGTGTGAGGATTCCATCGGCAGTGCCTGTTAGCCCCTTAGCCTTAGAGCCAGCACTGATTGCTAATTCTTACTTTTTTGTTGTCACTGCTATCTTCATCATTATCAGTGAAAACCCAGATGTATTGTGGTAGCTTCTAGGACCTCTCAGTGCCTTCTCTGATCAGGTTTCACCATTCCACAGAGTAGGATAATAAACTTGGATTACTCTGAGCCAATCAGAGATGGCAAAATATGGCAGGACCTCTTCTCAGGACAACTGTCCTTTCTTCCACCCATGGAAAGCCTTTGATAAGCTGTGAGGCATTCATCTCCTTATTTGACTCTTTACAACAACCCTGTTGAATATTAAAAGAGTGTTATTTCCTTGTAATTCAAAGAGAAAATCAATGTTCTCATATGAAGACAATTTGGTCACGTGGAGAGTAAGAAAAGTTGCCAGGTTTCCAATCCAGCTCTTTGGATCCTGACACCCTGTTGAACCCTAAATGCTTACTCTTAAAATTTCAGTGACCATTAGCCTAGTGTCTGTGTAGCCTTCATGAGAGCAAGGCACAGACTGCAGTTCCCCTTGGGCTAGAGAACCTAAGTAGACGGTCAGTATGTTCTCGAGAGACACTACCATAGAGCCTCAAGCGACACTACCATAGAGCCTCAAGCGGCGCTTTCCTCTTGTCCCAAGAGAAGGCAGCGCCCAGTGCAAGGGCCTCCAGCAGTTCCGGTCTCCCATAGCAGAGCTGTCTTCATGCCATCTCGGGCACTCCCACCTCCATGAAATGCATGCTGAGATAGGAGTGCAGGTGGGGACACCAGATGCTGACTCACAGCTGTAGGGGAGGGAGACACATGGGCCCCAGCACCTCTTGGAACAGCGCTCCTCCTCCCTGGCGCCAGCAGAGCCAGCCCAGCTAGCCTGGTTCTGGGAAGGCGCGGATGCTCCCAGCCAGCTGTGGTGTTATCTGTTCTCTAGGGAGCATTTCCATAACAAAAGCCCCAGGCATAGATGCCGGGGAGCCTGCAGAGTGAGTAACTGGAGAAAGGGTTCCTCTTCCTGGAGAGTAAGTCCCTATCCAGGGCGGGGGACTCAGGCGTAAAAATAGCCCAGGAGGCTCCTGGAAGTGCACAAGCTGAGTGAGGCACCTTGTTTTCCCAGCTGGAGAGGACAAAGATTGGCAGCACTGGGGACAGCAGATGGGCAGTGGTCAGGGCTGGCTGCCCCACGCGGAAATGAGCGCACCTCCACCCCGTGGGATGGCAGGCGACATCTGTGCGGAGCTGACCGTCCCCCATAACTCTGTAAAGTACCCCTACTTATCCCCAGCTCAGCAATGTCCTCTGCAGGGAAGTTTTTCAGTTCCTCAGTTTATAGTAAGGACCCACAGGGAACCGGGCTGGGGTTAGGCAGTGAGGAGACAAACTGACCAGCCACCAGCACCGCCCACTGAGTTGTCCCTGGTGGGCTGCGCTGGGAGCAGAGCCTGATGCCGTGACCAAAGCCTTTGTACAGTGGACAAGTGACACTAGTGTGTGCAATGTGATTGGAGCACTTATGTAGCCTGTCTAACTACATCCATGCATTCGTATGGAGTATGTAAATAATCACCAAAAAGACTGGATGAGTCTGCGTTAAGAGGTCAAGAGCAACTACTTCTGGGCAAAAGACTGCAAGCATTTTTTCTTCATTTTGCTTACCTACATCTCGTAATTTTCTCTAACAAATGTGTCTTACTTGGATGATAAATGCTTCAGCACACAGACACTCAGACACTGAAAGCAGACTGAAAGGGTCACCAAATGCACCATAAAATGACTTTTTTTTTTTTTTTTTTTTGCTTTTACATAACATTTTAAATGTTTTGAGTTTCTGCCAGCCCCAGACACCTGCTCCACACAAACTGCGCCAGGAGGAGCTGTATCACGCCCAATCCCGCTGTTTCTGAGCACCCTCCCCCGGCCTCTCCATCTGTCTACACCTGCAATGTCCCCTCTGGCCTGCCGGATCTCAGGTAGCCGTCCTGGCACACTCAGATCAGATTCAGATCAGGGACTATGCGCTACCCTCCCTTGAATGTCCAAAATATGGAGCAAGGAAAATCTCAGATGCCCTGGGATTATGCACTGAATAGAGGCGAGCAGAGAGAAGGAGACCCAAGGCTCAGAGAAGAGCCACAGGTGTCCGGGCCCAAGGGGCGTCATGACCCAAGCCCTGGGCCCCAGCTGGGGACCAAGTGTGGTGGGCCCTATGCTCCCTTGTGCTCCTCACCACCCAGGGGCTGCCTCAAGGTATGGCTGGCACAGGGGAGGGACTGGAAATGACCCTTGCAAAAACAGTTTCCCCTGTCCAAAGATACCAACTTCCTCCTTAAGACCTCAAAACTCAGTCACCCTCATGCTCCAGGACTTAAAGAGATTTGTAAACCTGAGGCCCAGCATTAGGCTGCGAGTAGGGTAAGCACGGTAAAGGGAAGCGACAGAGAAAGAGGCAAGGAAGGAGAGAAAAAACAGGAGAAAGAAAGGGCAGAGATGGGAAGTGAGTGACAAAAAGAGATTTCCCTTCCTCCCTCCAAGTCATGGTTCAGGTAGCATTATTCAGGTATTCTGTTGAGAATTTTAAAGGTAGCATGTGAGCTTCACTGATAGACGGAACGGTGCCCCTCAAGAGCCTGTGCTCAGTATGGGACCGCTCTTTCCTCCCTGCTTCAGCACTGGCTTCCCTGGATCAAGACTGAACCTGTCCCCAGTGCCAGGACTTCCTGGGGCCTGCTGGCCAGCATGTGACTGAGTTAGGTCACAGGCATCTCAGCAATTTCACAGGTGCCTCAAGTCTCTGCGCTAATGAGGAAATGGCCAGGCATTTCCTGCTGCCTCTGCACCAGCCCTTTCCATTGAAATCCAGCAGTCATCCGGATGTGGCACTATCTCAGCCCTAGCGTTGTGGACTGCTCCAGCCAAGGAATCCAGGCTGAGACCCTCTTCCTACCCCTTTTTCTTATCCTCTGTTCCACATCCTCACTTCAATATCCACAGGTCCTTTCAGTCCCAGATGAAAAGCTATATAACCAAAATGTGCTCATACGGATGCGAACACAAAAATAATTAAAATGTGACATAGCCATGAGCCTAACACCCACAGTAAAGGCAGGCAATATAGACCACAACCGTATACTCATAAAAAAAAAAAAAAGAAAAAAAAGAAAGAAAGAAAGAAAAGAAACGGATGTGAAAAGGAAAAAATCTCTCCACAGCCACTCTGCTTCCACAATGGCACCTAGGGTCTTCACAACTCCGCACCTTCTGCCTCCGCCATTCTTGTGTTCCCTGCACCATGTGGACATGGCAACCACCCCTGCGTGCACCTAGAACACCCTCCTCCTTTCTCTTCCATGCTTTTTAAGCTCTTGCCAAGACTTGTCCTGTGCAGGCAGACCCTGCCTTGGCTCCCGCGATGGAATGCCACCTTGGCGGGGTGCCTGGCCTGCTCTGTTCTCACCGTGAGATGTCTCCACAAGAGAGGCTGGCTGTCCCCCACGCCATCCCCCGTACCCTAGGAGACACCAACATGTAGGGAAGCCTCCTGAAAGGTTTATCCCTGCTTCTATGTAGAGAGCTTCCTGGGGCGGATGTCCTCGGTTATTCACCCTGAGTGTCCTCAAGGCCATGGATAGAGCTCAGCAAATGTTTGTTGGGTGAAGAAAAAAAGGAATGAAAGGTGAGCCTGATATCATTGTCGTGGAGGGAGGAGACCCACATGGCCACTGCACAGCAGGTTCTGGCTTTGACTCAGCCTGAATCAATTGAAAGCTGTGACTGAAGTCACTCACCCTCGGCGTGTTGCCTGGTCTCCCTGGGACACTGGGCAAACACTGGAATGCCCTATTAGATACATTAAGTGACACCAGGTCCTTATGGAACTATTCTTGGACTCCTTAGGTCACTGGAGTCTCTCAAAGATCTGACCTTCTCCTCGTCATCTGGAGGTGTGTCCCCTCAGCTGTCATTGCCCAGATAAGTGCCAAGCAGCCCAGTAGACCTTGGGCAAATCTTAAGGGCAAAGAGACCTCTGATTTCTTCTTCTGACATCTGACAGGATCAGGTCATTGACCTCCACTGGAGGATCACAAGTTCAAAACCAGCCTGTGAAACTCAGCCATTTAGAGAGCTTGTCTCAAAATAAAAAGGCCCAAGGATGGAGCACAGTGTGGGACAAAAAAGGAAAAGAAAAATTGGCCTAACCTCATGGGCTTAGTTTCTGTTACTCTACAAAAATCCTTTGGTGAGGTCAGCCACCTGAAGCTGTGCACATTCCTGGCAAGCACTGCAGTATTCCTAGGGCTCATGGGCTCTAGAGAAAACCTGGTCCCTGGACCAAACTCTTTCATGTTGATCTCTTTAGGTTTCTAACTCACTGATAAATCCCTGGACCCAGAAGACACTTGGAACATGGTAGATTTTCATTAAATTTTGTGGCAAGAAGGAAGAGAGAGGGAAGAAAAGTATAAGGGAAAGATGTGGGGGGAGTTGAGCCTTATGACACCGACATTTGCATCCACTGCCATTGAGCTGGCAGAGGGAACAGTGTGAGCCTCTATGAATGTCTGGACCACACATGCAGAGGAGGAAGCTTCACAGCCAGTGGGCATTCCTTCTGGAGCACAGCAGTGCCCTAAGACTGTTGCTACTATATCACACCAGTTCTATCTTTGCCTGCTTGGTGTCTTCCCATGCACAACGCTCCCTAGCACCGTGGAAGGACCTTGTCTCAGGGCTGTGGAGATAGTTCAATGGCCTAAGCACTGGCCCGGCTAGTGCAAAGAGTGATCCCAGGTACCACATGCCATGCCAGCCCCAGAGCCAGACATGGTAGTGCATGCCTGTAATCCCTGCACTGGGGAGCCAGAGCCAGGAGGATCACTACGAGTCTCACTGCAGAGCAAGACCCTGTATCAAAAATAAATAAATAGATTTTAAAAATCAGAAAGGAAGCAGTAGGCTCAGAAGTGCTTAGGGTCTTGAAAGTTATAGCGTATCACATTTCCTGCTTGAAAGCAGGAGATGAAAGACTGGATGAATTAAATCCGTCAGGAGCTAACACATGGGCCGGTGATGAACCATTCATATCTGCAATGTGGAAACTGCAGCATGTGAGTGAAGTTTGGTGAGATGACACTGAACGTGATGTGGGGAAATTTGCTCCTGAATTTCAGTGCTGTCATCTTGACTCTGCGACCCTGGACATGTTTCACTGCTTTTTTGAATCTTATTCTTTTTCCTCTATAAATCAGAAGTTAATGCTATGCTATCTGACCAAATGATATCATACATAGCAAAGCACTTGATGACACATGAAGTACTATGAAAATATGAGCTAATAATAATAACAGTAATGACAAACATAATCAAATAATGATGATTGCGATAATCAGGGCCAATACATGAACAGTGTTTTCCATCACATAACTCTGCAGTTTGGCATGATGTCAGTAGTCTGGGGAAACAGAAGAGGGCAAGCTGGGTTTGCAGCAGCCAGGCCCCACAGATAAGAGCTGAGTGTCAATGACACTTCTGGGCCTTGCTGGACCCTCCCTAGGAGACAGGACGGAGGGCAAACACTCTCCTTGCCCAAGGAGTATCTGAGAAGAAGAGTGTACCTGACGGCTAATCTTTGTGACCTCACCTTGACCCAGTGGGAGTCCCCTGGCTACTGGTGGACGAGCGCTCCAGTTGCCCCAGCGGGTTCTACAGGCGCTCAGGAACCAGCACGTCAGGCCGGGTGGTTCTTTGGTTAGGCCCAAGTCACCAGTCCTCCCTAGAATCACATAGCCTCATGCAGACAAGGAAGCCACTGGAGCAGACAACCTGCTGACCCAGCCCTTAGGGTTAGACCTAGTGGAACCATCTCCCAGGTCTCACTCTGGCTCTCTCCTAAGGAACCTGTAGCCTGTGGAGTGTGGCCAGCATCCAGAACCTTCGGCAACACCTCAGCAGTGGGTACACCCAGGGCAAGCTTGGCTTCAAGTAGCTTCCTCCGACCTTGCACCAAGAGCACCACATGCAAATGCACCTGGGGCTGCTACCGGAAGGCTCACCTAAATGTTAATCATTCAGTCCTCAAAAACTTCATAAGTATAATGGCAGGTTAGGCGATACCTTAAAGACACAGGTGGGAAAAAAAGCACAGCTTCTGTCCTTAAGATGTCCCCACTCAGAGCAAGGGATGGACAGTCACAAAGTGACACACATAGGTGACAGTGTGATAAGTGCTGGCAGACCCTCCCAGGACACCTTCATGGAGGGAGGTGGGGACAAGGCGATGGAGGACATACTCTGCCACCTAGGAACAAATGATTTCTCTTCTGTATCTATCCTTTATCCTTCTAAGATGGGAGCCAGAAAGAACCCCAGTTCTACCACCAATCATCTAGCTTCTGGGGGCCTCACTGTCTTCATCTACAAAATGGTAGAACCTATAGCTGGTGGAGTGTGGCCAGCACCCAGAACCTTCTGCAACACCTCAGCAGTGGGTACACCCACTCATCGATAATGAGTTTTTATCAATTCACCAAACCAAAATTACTTTTTTGTTTTTTTTTTTTTACAGCAGCTGTATGCCAGGTTTTGAGAACACAGCAGTAAGTATAGATGGGGTCTCTGATCTCATAACTAAAGATTCCCTGGACATGGCATTAGAAGCAGAGCCATAAAAGGAGAAACACAGGCTCCTATAGAGCTACAGGGAGACTCTTGCCAGCTACATCCTTCTCTAAGAGATGCTCAGGCATCAGTCAGGAGGTAGCTATGAATGTGTCCTCTAAGCTACAGTGTGGTTTAAATTATGTGCTGGTCTCTCCTGAGGGTGCCGTGCCCCAGGGCTTGGTCTCACAGCACTCTGAAGAGCTTTGGCGATACCACGCCCCCCAGTGAGATCCTCACATCTCTGCTTCTGCCCCTCAGCCCGTCTCTTCACACTCTCCCCTCCATTTCAAAATCTATTTTCTATAAACTGTGTGAAGTTTATAGTTCAGCATGGTCTTTTTCTGAGAACTGAATTTGTGTTTCAGTAGGCACTGACCCTCAAGGTAAAGGAAGAAAGCTGTCATGAGTCTGACTAAGATCACGAGACTTAATCTGCAAGAAGAGTCATAGGCAGTGGTATGTGGTGGCCACTCAGGTAGATTTTACCCCGGATGAAGAAACTGCGCCAAAATGCAGAAGCAGCTAGTCTTGGGCCCCACTGCTAGAAAGTGTCAGGCCTAGAACCAGGGCTTTCTGTACTTCAGCCCCTTTCAATAATAAAACTATAGTTGCTGTAGAGAGAGGAAGAGCCAAGGAGGACACTTCTCCTAGGGACTAGGGAATGCGATCCAGCTCCTTTCTGCCAAGGGAGGAATTAAGAGATCCACAGATACACTTCAATTCCCCAAGAGCTGGGGAGTTGGGATGAGTTTTGTCTCCATCCAGGGGTGTGCAGCAAAATCACCCCTTTATCTACCTGACAGCCTGAGGACAGAGACAAATCTGAGCAACCCTCAGAGTCCAGGCTGCTGCTCCAGGAAAGCACCATCCATTGATGCAGACGCCCCCTTGTGGCGAGTCAGGAAAGCCCAATCTTTCCAGTCCCTCTTTTGCATGTCACAGCAGTGGTTTGGGGGAAGTTACTTAATCTGAGTGAGCCTCAGTTTCTAAATCTGTAATGCTGGAAGAAATACTTCCCTAAATATTAGAGGGTGGCCTGAGATGGTGAAGCTGAAGCCCGCTTGGAACATAGGAGGCAGTGAGTCGCTGTGGTGCCTTCCTGCTGCTTAACCTTAACTTCCATTTTGCAATAATGATTCGAAGTAGTTCATGAAGTCTACAAAAGAAAACAAGGTGTGAGCTATACAAGGTACACTGAAGGTGACAGCTGGAGAGAGCTGCAGGGTGACGCCACTGACATTGGTTCCTTCTTCTTTGGAGCTGACGTGACACTTTAGCACTCAGCCAGGGCAGGACTTGAGTCCCATGTTCCTGTATCTTACCTGCCTGTCTGTGAAATGAGAAGTTAAAATAACTCAGCCACTGAATCTCCAATAGTTTCTAAACATCAAATAGGACACTGCATCAGGAAAAGGAGACTAAAGGCACAGACAGGAAAGAGCACAAGATGGGGTCTTAAACACAAAAAAAAGAGAAATTCAGGTGTGGATGCCATGAAATGCATGAGCAGCTGCTGTAGCAGGGGTTAGAGCTGAGTCCAGCCCAACCTCGGGCAAGGTCTTTAACTTGTCTGATATTTAATTCCTATAAAAGGGAAATTATAAACTCAGTAAACAGGGTTGCTGGCATAAACACCTATATGAAAAAATGAGAGTATTTTTATAAGGAAAACTGGCTTGACTTGGGCTTGGTGTAACAGAATAATCTATATAAAACATAAATTAAAACATAACATAATTTTGTTACATTATATAGTCACAATGTATTCATTGTATATATAACTATGTATTGCATATTACCATATGTGCATTTATTAATGCACACTGAACAGTGTCTGGCACATAGTTATCACCATATAAACATTTGCTTTTTTGACGAGGTATGGTTGAAGGCAGGCTAGGACTGCATGCGTTGTAAAGGAAAATATAGTTAATTCTACATGGGACTGGTGGCCTTATACCAGTGCTTGCAAAAGGAGGCTTGAAGCAATCTGCAACAGCGTCCTGCTCTTGCATTTATCTCCATTACTAGAGCCCCAGAACACCTCTTAAAATCAACGGCCAAGCCTGGACTCATGTTGTAGATTCTGTCTCCCCCTACTGGCTAAGTCATGTAGTGCAATTTGTATGCTCAATCCACAGGTTAAAACCCTAATCTATTGCATTTGCATCTGGGTCTAAAGACTTAGTCAAGTTTGTGTTGTGGTTGTGAAATAAAAAGAAACAGTAGAAAGAAGCAAAATCAGAGGACATATTAAATGGCAGGACTCTGAGAAGATGGATAGGTCAGCTGCTAGAGTTGCCATAACCAAGTGGATAGCTTGAACAACACATTCTATTTCTTAGGATTCTGGAGGCTAGATATCTGGCATCAGGATGTCAATAGAATTGGCTCCTCCTCAGGCCTCTCTCCTTGGCTTGTAGGTTTCTGCCTTCTCCTGTGTCCACGGGGTCTTTATCCTGTGTCCCCACATTTTCAAAGCATTTCTGATTATACACGAGACAAAGAAAGACAGCCAAAAGAAGCCGCATGCGTGAGAGAAGAGAACATGCAGGAAAGCAGAAGGCAAAGCACCCCTCTGTACCCTCTGCAGGCTGCTGGGCATGTGTGTCGAAGCAGATGAAGAGGAAAGGCTGAGATGGTTCTGGACCTGAGCTTTAACCCCTGCCAAAGACACCATTACGGCACAGGAAAAGGTATTGAAGTAGGATTTTAACTTTTGACTTGACAAATAGAAATGATTATCTCTGAGACACCAAGTTTAACGCTTCCATACATTTTTTTCTAAGAGCTACTCTGCCACTATCTCAGAAGTTATTATTCAGTACATATATAATTGCTACCGCTCTCACAGTGACCTTCTCAACTCAAGAACCCACCCAGTGGATTATCCTCCTTAAAAGTCATCCGGGCCTGGGGTGAAAGTCAGCGGCACAGCACTAGCCTGGCACACATGAGGTCATGAGCTTGATTTCTCGCACCAAAAAAAAAAAAAAAAAAAAAAAATCATCCATGCTACTTCTGTATATTTGTGAAGACTGCTTTGCTTGTATATAATATTTGTAAATTGGTACCACATCATTTAGTGAAGAGTTTTTTTTCATGTATTTATCATAGCTTTTATATTTGTTCACTTGTAATCTGCTTCACAATAAGTTGTATTTGCTAATTTGCTAATGTTCAGCTATAGCCCCTTGTTAAAAGCTTTCCCTATGCGCTTTTATCCAGGGTTCAAAGATGAGGTGAAAGCTTTCTTTCACAACTCTGTGAATATTTTAAAATTCATTCAGAACCTATCCATAGCTATACAATTTTACGCACCATTTTAAAATATTTGTTACATAAATCACATGAAATTTCTATAAACTGAAGCTCATTTAAAAAAATAAAGAAAAATTTTGCTTAAATTTGCAACTTCATATGGTTTCATGCTACTGATGAAACTAAAATATGTGTCTCGTCATTGTACTTTTGGGCCTAAGAACATCATCAGTCCTAAATGAAATACATTCAACTCTAGAATCAGCTAAATTTCAGAATGAGAAGATAGGTCAAAGCTTACGAGTACTATAGGACTCATCTGCAAAAGCGGGAGACTAGGGGCCTCCAAAATCTCTGCATAATAGTAATAAAAACTGGCAGGGCTGGGGAGACGGCTCAGTAGAAAAAGCGCTTCCCCGGCAAGCACAAGCACAAGGGTCTGAGTTCAATCCCCAGTTCCGCAAAAAAAAAGGAATAAGGCATTTTTAAATTCATTCCTAAATAAATAAGAATGCTTTATCAAAATAGAAAAAAAATTTTCCTTGAGAGGAAGAAAAACATTAAATAGAAAGTCTATCAGGAAAAAGAAAAGCGCATTCCCCAAAACTGACCTGTAAGCAACTCATAGTGGGCAGAAGGTAGCAAAGCAAGCAAGACATAAGTGACAAAAGACCACCGCCAAGGGACAACAGCAGGTCTTTCTGCTCCTCTTATATTCTTACTCCACCTTTATTTAAAACTTTGATTTTCTTTTAACTCTGGACAAATTGTAGACAAAAAAAAATATAAAAAGCATTAGTAATTTAGAGTAGGTAATTTCTATTCTCTAAAACTCAATTCTGAAAAATTTTAAACCACGAAGTAGCCAGGTGCAGTGACACATGTCTATAATCCCTGCACTCAGGAAGCTGAGGCAGGAGGATTGCCGAGAGTTTGAATCCAGCCTGAGCTACATAGTGAGTTCATGGCCATTCTGACCTATGTAATGAGACCCTGTCTGAAAAACAAAACCAAACCTACAAACCAACCCATCAACCAATCACAGAGGCTTGCTTGGTTAACATCATAGTAGTGATGACTTCTGACTTAGTAGCTTTTGCTCTACCCCACTCCACATCATAGCTTTCCTAGATCAGGCAGAACTGTTTCACAAGATCATTTTACTATGATAATGTCAAATTTAAGAAAAATAACATTTGAAATCTTTACACTTAATTTTCTTTGGTATTATCATAAAAAGAAGAAGAAGATTAAAACAATAGGAGAGTAACAATAGTTAATGCTTTTCATGGGCCAGGGTATAGCTCAGCAGCACAGCACCTGCATAGCAAACGCAAGGTCCTGAGTTCAGTTCCAAGTTCCAAGAATAATAATAATAATAATAATAATAATAATAAATTGTTATCTTCAGAGTAATTACTCAGTGTACAAGCATAACATATCATGCAAACAATGTTAGCACTTCATTGTAACTGTCCTTTTAGCCTGTTTGAAACTGTTTCATTGCTATTTTATCTTTTGTCATTAAAATGAATAAAAAATATAGGATTTTTGGGCTTTTTTTTTTTCTTTTTTTTTTTTTTTTTTTGGCAGAACCAGGGATTGAACTCAGGCCTCTGCACTTGCCAGGCAAGTGCTTATTCTACTGAGCCATCTCCCTGGCCCAGAAGAAAAAAAATTTTTTTTAATTTTTTTTTTTTTTCCGGAACCGGGGATTGAACTCAGGCCCTTGCACTTGCCAGGGAAGTGCTTATTCCACTGAGCCATCTCCCTGGCCCCAGAAAAAATTTAAAAATATATTAGCATGAACTTTCTTTTCAATGAACTAAAAGAAACCAGTAGCATATCTATCTATATATCTATATGCCTCCTTTCCTTTTCCCTTCTTCCCTTTCCTCTTTCTCCCATTACAGTCTCTCCTTTCTTTTGAGCAGTTTCTTCCCAATTCATTATATTTATTGTACATTTTGGGTCCTGTTTATTTCTTCAGCTTCTCACACTAGTAAGACTATACAATATTTATACGCGTGGGCCTGGTTTCCTTCACTTCCCAGGATGATCGCAAGTTGCACTAGCTGTCCTTTACAGCAGACCACATCCTGCCTCTTTGCCATAGACATTTATTGCCCATCCATACTGTACTTGACATTCTCAATAATAGGTATCCGGTTTTCAATTTCTATTTACATTTTAAAAAGAAAGCAAGTTGACTAAAAACTCCCTACACTGTTTGTTTCTTTTTTTTTTCTTTTTTTTTTTTTTTTTTTTTTTTTTTTTTTTTTTTTTTTTTTTTTTTTTTGTATTTTAGGGAAGGGTCTTCTGGGTGTTCTGGGTCTCACTACTAGATCGGACTCTAGTGATCCACCTGTGTATAGCCTCCCAAGAGCTGGGATTACAGGTGCGCACCGCTACAGCCAGTCTCACTCGCTGTCTCAGCACATCCCGGGAACGGGGCCAGCAGGGCAGGCCCCAGGCCTGAACCCCGGCCCCTGTGCCCACTTGCAGCACTTTAACCCACTGAGCTATTTAGCAGGCCCCAGCAGCTTCTTATTTATGGCAAGAAAAATTCCACTGAAAAATGGTGTTGTAATGTGAGAAAATGTAATTGTTTTATAGTTTCTATCAATGTAAAAGGAAACTGAATTCTGAAAAACTTTTTAAACATTGTGCTAATTAGGAAAGTAGAAAGATAAACTCAGATAGAATAAATATTTGCTAATCATATATTTCATATGGTTGACATTTTATATCCCATAATCATAATCTATAAAGAGCACTTAGGGCTGGGGAGATAGCTCAGTAGAATAAGCACCTGCCTAGCAAACTCAGGGTCCTGAGTTCAATCCCTGGTATCGCAAAAAAAATTTAAAAATTAAAAATACAATAAAAATATGTAAAGAGCACTTAAAACTCAAAAATATAGACAGAAATTATTCAAGGTTTGAATGGGCAAAGATTTTAAATAAACATTTCTTCAAGGAAACACACATGAAAAACTCAAAATCATTACTCAGTGGGGAAATGCAAATCCAATCCACAGGGAGATTTCCCTCTAGAATGGCTATAATCAAAAAGGTGGACCCTAGTAAGTGTTGGGGAGATGGGGAAATTTGGAACTTTCCAACCTTTACTAGTAAGTTGCTAAATAGCTCAGTGGATTAAAGTGCCTGCAAGCGGGCACAGGGACCGGGGTTCAGAACATAAAATGGTGCAACCATTTGTAAAGCAGTTGGCAGCTCATAACAAATTTAAGTGCAGATTTACCACACGACCTAACAGGCCCCCACTAAGTATACAACTGAGACAATTGAAATGATATATTTACATAAAAACACAAGTGAATATTCAGAACATAACTATTCACAGTCAAAAAGTGGCTGGTAACAAATGCATAAATAAAATGTGAACATTGATGCAATGAAACATTTTTCAAGTCATAAAATGGTGGAAAGCAATGATGCATGCTGCCATTTAAATGAGTCTCAAAAATGTTTTGGGTAGTGAAAGAGTTCAGATACGCAGAGCTGGCCATAGACCAGGCCTTGTATGAAATGTGGTCTGATAGCAAATGGAGCATCGTAGTGTAGATGGATGAAGTATTGGTTCTTTATATCTATCTATCTATCTATCTATCTATCTATCTATTTATCTGTATTTTAGGGAAGGGTCTACAGCATGTTCAGGGTCTCACTACTAGATTGGACTCATAATGATCTGCCTGTTTACAGCCTCCCAAGTGCTGGGATTACAGGCCCATGTCACCACACCCAGTCTCAACTGCCATCTCAGTACACTCAGGGGGCAGGGCCAGCATGGCATGCCCTGGGATCGAACCCTCAGCCCCCGCGCCCGCTTGCAGTGCTTTAATCCACTGAACTATTTGGCCAGCCCTAAAAGTGCTGGTTCTTAAAACAACCCATAAAAGGGACAAGGGGGGAACGGGAATAAAGGGGCTGCATATTTAGAACTAGTGATTTGGTAACTGTTCTTATGTCTCTTATGATTTAATAAAATATCGTTTTAAAGAAATTATTGTCAACACAAAGTTCATTTGCCTAATGCGTATTTTCATTCCCTCCCCTTTGCAATGCCCATGCTGGCATCTAGATTTAAAAGCTTATTTCACCTGGCTGACCCCCCACACAGCTTGAGGTTCCTCCTTGCATTTTGCTGCCCTCTACTGCTCAGGAGTGGAACTGACTGTGTTCTCAGCCTAAAATCGCTCCTGAGCCCAGGTGGCAGGGGCATAAGCGCGCAGTTCTCCTCGCCTGGCACCCACTGCTCCTCTGGGCTCACTCCAGCTACTTCAGCTCTGGCTGGAGCTGGAGCTGCGGGTCCCAGGCGCCCTCCCCAGAAGCCCAGCTTTCTGCAAGAGACACACACTGCTCCTCCAAGTAAATGAAATCCACAGCCCCTGCCTTACCCTGCTGGCCAGCGCCGTAATTCCTTCATGGAGAGATGGGACCCCGGTCCCTGACACTTCCATAAGTTCCAGCTACACTCAGGAGAGCTGCCCTGGCTCGGTATGGTGGGCTTCTTCCAGAACCCCGAAGAGGAAGAGGTTCCTAGATGACCACTCTCGGCTTTCTTCTCAGCCCGGGGGGTTTTACCAGATAGTTCAGTTGTTTAAAGTGCAGCTTGGGTAAATGCAGGCAGGCACATAGAACCCCGGTTTGATTCCCAGCTTCAGAAGCTGTACCAGACCTGCCCTTAAGGCAGACTGAAGCAGCCAAAACGAACTCCTCTTCTCAGCCTGGTTACACCCCCATCTCAAACCTTAACCATCAGTGGGAGACATAAAGGCACATGTCTGACAATGTAATCACCCATCTGCAACCAGCACCCCCCCCCCGGCTCATGTAGTGATCCCTTCCTGTCCAGAAGGGCCTTCTCTCCATCACCTTCTCTCCTCCTGTCCCCTTCTCTGCCCCTCCTGAGAACTTGTGGGGTCACAAGGCCACCAGCCCTCCAGACTCAACACAGATCCCAAGACTCAGTTAACCCCTTCCCCAGACTCTTTTCTCCCACATAAAGGAGCCAGATGCCCTGGGAGAGAAGGACGTGAGAAAGATGCCCAAGAGAAAAGCAAGAGTGATGAGCCCTGGATAACAGAGAGGAAAGTGGGGAGCACCCTGAGGCTGCCAGTAGGCAGCACGGCGGGACAGGTGACAACAGTAAAGGGGAGGAAAGGTCTGTGAGTGCTCCTTTCGGTCCTGTGGTTCATGAACACAAGATTGGGTCTGGTTGGGCTCAGACACAGGGGCAGAGATTGGCCACAGTCCCCAGACCTGGCCACTGGGCCACTGAGCAGGGTGATGCAGGGTGAGCTCAGTCCTTACAGGAGAAATTAAGGAAAGAAACTAAGCAGTAGGCAAGTTACATGACGGCGGCTGGCCAAGGAAGCTGTTTGAAGATATTGTGGAAGGGCTGTGGGAGACAACTGGTCAACCAAGAAGGCCAGAGGCCGGGGCCAGAGCTGCTGGCGTGGCTGATGAATTAAAGCGATTCCTGTATAAGAAGTTATCAAGTGTTGAAGGGCTCCATGTTGTATCAGGTAGAGATGGAGTACTTGTTCCTGAAATGGCCAATGACAATGCCCTGGAGCATGCCTGGAGGCCTGGCTTCTTGTCTACTTTTGCTCTGGGAACAGACCAAAGGAGCAAACTGGGCCTTTCAAAAAATAAAAGCACCATCTGCTACTACAATACCTACCAGGTGGTCCAGTTCAATCGTTTACCTGTGGCGGTGAGTTTCATAGCAAGCAGCAATGCCAACCCAGGGCCGACTGTCAGCTTACAAAAGGAACTTGCTCCATTATTTGAAGAACTGATAAAAGTCGTGGAAGTTTCTTAATCTTGCTGCTGTTTCAGTGTGTACCTTGCTGTCGTTGTAACAACACAGTATCAATCCACCAATCCTTAGGCCACAGTCTTCCTCTTATCCAGGTGCTCAAGAAAGGACTGTCTTTCTAAAGAGCGAGCTACAGAGGGATGGCTGCACTTTCCTCTGCGAGCTCTTTTCTTGATCAGTGAGATTGGAGGCAACCGCGGAAGTGCTTCCATCGGCACAGCTCCCATTAGTCTGGCCTCCAAATTAAGGTGAGATTCTCCTTGTGGGTCCGAATCACCACTGCGCATGACCAAGTGAGCCACTGTGCTCGCCTTGTGCCACGCCTCCGAGCCTTTGTATAGCAAGGACAAATGCGGACATCCTTTTCTTCAGATCATGCTTTATTTCTTTGAATGGAGCGTAAGGAAGATAAACATGGTGTAGTAAAAGTAATAAAATCAGTACAATCGCTAACTTGCCTTTGTGCATATTATTTTGCAATGTGGGTGAATATTACTAACTGAGTTGCTTCTTCTCAGAGGATGCTGCTCTTTAGTAAAAGAAAAATTACGCCTTATGGTTTTTCTTCCAATTCTGCTTAATGTTTAATGTTTATGTGTTCTTTATATAATTTATATATGATTTGAAACTGAATTGTTTCCAATATAAAAGGATGTATGTAAATATGATACTATAGCCACTTTTTCATATATGAATATGAATAAAATAATTTTTTAAAAAGAAATTAAGCAGTAGATAGCTACCTTGTCTAAGGAAGGAAGGGAGCCGGAAGCCCTCCAGCTCTTTATTCTCAGCTTCTTCATCTACATGGTAAGGAGGCAAGGGATGTGAGAGCTCTTATACCTTGATTGGCTATTTTGGGCTCTGAGACCCCTACTTGGCTGCTGTCCCCCCCCCTTGCCCACATGCCCATTTTGGATAAGCACTCCCTTGGTTTCTGTGCCATCCAATTGCTTGAGATTTATAGAAGTGACCTTCAGGGACAAGGGAGTAAAAAGGACATATGTGCATTTCAGCGTATCAGTATGGTGAGAATACTAAACTACAGATGTATAGTGGGTTTGAAATAAAGTCCTCCTCCTTGTTCCTTTTGTGCTTAAATGAGGTGAAGAGTGGAGAGAATGGAGCCGTGGCATGCAGTGAGCCAGGCTAGCCCCATCAGCTCTGTATTCACCCTCTGTCTGTCTGTCTGTCTGTCTGTCTGTCTTCTTTTGGGTTAATTCTTTATTTGCCAGAAGCCTCACTGAGGCCCTTTCACTCTCCCTGCTTTCCCTACAGTTGTGATCAGGCCTCTTCCTCCAATGAGGAAGGGACACTCACCCCAGCAGGAAGCTGGCATAGTGACACTTGTGTACAGTATCAGTGTAGCAGAAAACGCCCCTGCTCCCAGCCAGGATACTTCAGTTTCTGTCAGCTGCCCAGGTAACAGGAACTGCTGCAGTTCCTGCTGCAGCTGTTTCTTAGAACCAGCTGGTCACTATGATGCACATTGTAAAACAAGTCAAAGGCGGCCCTACATGCTGCTTCTGCACTTCCTGCTTGCTTACCCCGTATTGGCCCTGAGCAACAAAGAATCAGGGCCTGACACTTTCATACGGACTGATGCCTTGTCAGTGCCCATC
>PVKA01008234.1:0-73900 GCA_004027165.1 Ctenomys sociabilis | reverse complement strand
TCCATGATAATGAATTATGTAAGAGTATAAGACATTTTTGTTGTTGTTTTTTAATTTTTGTTTTATTGAAGTATAAATATCAATGAGATAGTTTTAAGATACTTTGACAACATGGATTTGATAAATTAATACATTGCAAACTGTTTTCATAATTTTTGGTATCATAGAAGGTGCATACATGATATACTTACAGACATTATTACACCGTATGTCTCTTATCAGTAAATAGAGTGTAGCTCTTTGTGTATCTTATTTTTTATACCTGAATTACATCAAAGATTCAATAATTAATACTTTCTACCTTGATATTTTCCTAGTGGTTGTCCATAGTACTAGAAATTGACATAATATCCTGTCCAACCAACATTACTGCAAATCTTGCCTCTCATAGAATTATGTAGAAACACAGCATTATTTATCCCAACTGTACTGTCCATACACACACATCATGATTCTTCCTTTTTATACCCCTTCCTTTGTCTATACCTGTCAAAGATGGGCACTCCATTGTCATTCAACTAACTTAGGTGCTTGAACTCGACAACACAATCCAACACAGAGGTTGGAACAAATGGACCTCATGGACATATACAGAGTGTTCCACCCAACCACAGCTGAACACACATTTTTTTTCAGCTGCACATGGGTCATTTTCCAAAATAGACCACATACTAGTCCAGAGGTCATGTCTAAGTATATGCAAGAAAATAGAAATTATCCCATGCATAATATCTGACCACAATGCAATGAAACTGGATATAAATGACAAAAGAAACCAGAAAAAAACCACTAAATTCATGGAAACTAAACAACACCCTACTCAGCAATCAATGGGTTGCAGAAGAAATTCAACAATATCTACAATTCAATGAAAATTCAAGTACAACTTACCGGAAGTTATGGGATGCGATGAAAGCAGTTCTTAGAGGGAAAATCATAGCTATGAACTCACACATTACGAAAACAGAATGAGTACAAATTAACACCCTAATGTTGCACCTCTGACAACTAGGAAAAGAAGAACAAACAAAACCCAGAGCACTAGGATGGGAAGAAATCATAAAGATTAGAGCAGAAATGAATTCAATTGAGATGAAGAAAGCAGTTCAAAGAATCCACAAATCAAAAAGTTGGTTCTTTGAAAAACTAAATAAAGTTGATAAGCCCTTTGCCAACCTCATCAAAAAGAGGCAAAAGAAAATTCAATATAGCAGCACAATGTGTGATAGCAAAATCTTGGAAACAACCAAGATGTCCATCACATGAGGAATGGTTGAAAAAGATGTGGTATTTCTATATAATGGAGTATTACTCAGCTATTAAGAATGATAAGTTTGAAGCATTTATACTGAAGTGGATGCCACTTGAACATATACTCATAAGTGAAATAAAACAGACACACATATGTAAATATCGTATAGTCTCCCTAGTATAACAAGCGAAAAGCAGAAATACAAAAGGAAATGTACAACAAGTAAAATCAATTGAGTCAGATAAGGCAAAGTGAATGGCATATGCTGCAGGATACTAATCAGCTTTTCTTCTGGATATTTAACAACCTAAGATCACAAGTCAGAGTTGGAGAAATAGAAGAGCCACAAGGCCCGCCAACATTTTGGCCCTAGCCTTTCAAGGTCAGCGAAGACTCAGGACATAGGAGAACCTGTACTGCAATATCATGAGACTCAGGTGAGCTCCAAATTTTCTGAGCAAGGAGGTCGTGGAGCCACAGAGGAAAGAGATTGAAGTTCTATAGTGTGCCTGGGGAGAGTCACATGAAGAGAAAACTTTTTCTCAGGCTCTCACAGAGAGCATTCTGGTCAAGAATTGGCCGTGACTCATCCACATGGATGACACAGACAAAAGAACTACAGAATAATGTACAGGACTACAAGATGAACCCGGAGAAGACTTCAATGACCACATAGGAAATATAAAGTTCATGTGTTGGTATATAAGTTTTGATCTACCTAGGTCTTAACCATCCGGCAGAAAAGTATAAAAGTATAAAAATGAAGTATACATCGTGAGCCCATAATATTAAGCTGAGCTGTAAATGGATATGGTCGACAATTTCTTTGAATAACTCCCTATGGTTGTAGAATGCTGGACTGTGTTGGATTGTGGTGTCGAGTACAAGCACCTAAGGTAGTTGAATGTCAACGGAGTGCCCACTTTTGACAGGTGTAAACAAAAGAAGGGTTGTAGAAAGAAAAAATCATCATGTGTGTGTATAGACAGTACAGTTGGAATAGATAACGCTGTGCTTCTACATAATTCTATGAGAGGCAAGATCTGCACTAATGGTGGTTGGACAGGATATTATGTCGGCTTTTAGTGCTATGGTCATCCACTAGGTAAATAATTATTGAATCTTTGATATAATTCAGCTATATAAAAACCTGTAAATATAATATCATGTATGCACTTTGTACAATACCAAAACGTTATGAAAACAGTTTGCAATGTATTATTTCATCGACTCTGTATGGTTATGGTGTTTTGAAACTGTCTGATTGACATTTGTATTTCAATAAAATAAAAATAAATGGAAAAAAAAGAAGAAAATTCAAGTACAAGCGATAAGGACGAAAAGGTGAAATCACTACAGACCCAGCGGAAATTCAAAAGATAATCAATATTTACTTCGAGAATCTTTATGCTCACAGAATAGAAGACACAGAAGAAATGGACAGATTCCTTGAAAGGTACAAATTACCAAATCAAGAAACCGAATCAAAAAGATTTAACAACTCTCAGTAAGCCAATAACAGCTAACGAAACATGAAACATAATAAAAAGCCTACCAACAAAGAAAAGTCCAAGTCCTGATGGATTCACAGCCGAATTCTACAAGAAATTTAGAGAAGATATAATCCCCACACTCCACAAACTCTTCAATGAAGTTGAAAAGGAAACAGTCCTCCCAACATCATTTATGGAGGCAAATATAATAATGATTCCAAAACCAGGGAAAGACACAACCAAGAAGGAGAACTACAGGCCAATCTCCCTCATGAACATAGATGCAAAAATACTCAACGAACTCAAGACTTTTGGTAAAAAATTAACTTCATCACATATTAACCTTTTGAAGTTCAAACTGAACAGAGAACTACAACACCCGAGGCAAAAGCTTTGAGATTCTCGGGTTTATTTTCATATTGTGATGTTTAAGTAGGTGGAAAACTACATAGATAAGATAAATTTCAAATTTAAAATATTAATACAAAGCTAATTTTATGGGAAGAAATCCCTTTCATATTTATATATTTCAAAAGAAATTAAAGAGGATTGACCCACTTTCCTGAAGTGTAACAGTGTTACATTTCACCACAAAAACCTGAGTCCCTACAGAATGTGAAAAAAAACCCAAAAAAATGATAGAAATAGACAATTATGAATTTTTACATAGAAATTTAGAAATCTAACCATATATAACATTGTAGCAGGACAGTTAATGACATTTTTTCTTGCCTTTTATTTTCATTTATTGCCTTTTTTATTTTTATAAAAACAAATATTTACTTGAAAGAGAACATAGCAGTAATAGATATGACACTAGAAACAGTACACATTTAAAAGACCAGAATAACAGGCATTCCAAGCATGGCCCTAGTATTACACATTGCTATCTTCAGTGCAGTTGCTTAGTTCAGGGTGAGAATCCTACCAATTAACTGCTAGTTTCAAAAACCTGATGGAGATTCTCAGGATTATTGCTTTATCTATCTTGTATATATAAATGTATGACTTTGCCCCTGCCATATTTCCTAGCTTTTTTCCTTGCCCTCTCTTTGTTGTTTAGTCCTTAAGTTCTCGCTTTCCATTTAGTTCTGTTATCATACCCTTGCTCTGCAAGTTTCAGGTTATCAAGAAAAAACAGTTGAAAAATTGTTGTCATCATACAATTATTTCTGTAACAGTTTGAAGGAGCACTCTGTGGTAAAGTGCTACTTGGGGTTGTACAAACATTTCTGACCTCATTTCCTACAAATATCAGTGATTGGCTTTATAGGAGGACAACAAAATGGGACTCTCAAGAACCCAGAAATGAGGAAAGCAGGTTGACTTTCTGAGAATTATGCATGGGTAGGTTCCTCACCATGCATATATTACAATAGAAATCCACAGAATTAATACTATTTGAAATCAAGAAAGACAAATGGGAGCTTAATGGAACAATAATCAAACACAAATTAGCAATGTTGAAATGACTTTTCTGGGGGAAATACCCTGAAAGTCTGATCTTAGTGTACTGTGAAAACAGATGTATTAGGTTGATGTTTCATTGTTTAGCATACAACCAAACTCCATGGAGAGGGTTTAGAAACAGACTTCTAGGTCTAACTTCCAGTGTTCCTGATGCAGTAGTTATGGGATGTGGCTTAAGAATTTGTATTTTTAACAATTTCTCAAGAGATAATTTTTTTCTACTAATCACTTAGTAGTTCACTGTGCCATAGCACACACTCACATAATGACATAGCTCATCTTTTCTTTCTGTAACAGCACTATTCCCCAAATACCTGAACCAGTGCGACTCTAATGTTATGGGTTAAGTTCATATTGTAAGAAAAAATAAATTTCATCAATTTCAAGTACTGTACACCATATGAACCCAAGATTAGACTTATAAGTCTATAGGCTTAGAATGGTCTATATTATTTAGTTACCTAGAAGTATGAGTTTATATGATTCTCAGAAAACCTATCAGGAGAAAGAAAAGAAAGTTTAAAATCTGAGCATATCTACCATCTGAAGGATTTACAATGGTTGAGTTTGCAAAGCTGAGGTTTAGAGTTTGACCAGCATAGATTCGGCAAGATAAACCTTGTCAGCAGCATACCCTAAATCAACAAACACCACATGGCTAAATTCATAGAAATGCCACCAACTTTTGGTATTCTGTAACTAGGAAATATTCCAGGTTTACTCTTCTTTCGTATATCTGACTTCTTCTGTGGATGTATGTGAAAATGTGATAAGAAGGAACAAGAAGTCACCAATAATGATAAGAAGCTTTGCTAAGTGATCTTCATAACAAGAAATAGTTCAGAAGAAAGGAATGTGATGGAGTTAGATCAGATGGGTCTGGGTGTTTGTTCTGCTAATAATTGGCTCTGTTAATCTCTCTGCAGTTGGGTTTATTTAGCTGTAAAGTAGGAACAGTAATAACATCTCCTTCATTAGATTGTCCATAGGGCTAGTTGAGTTAGTATGTGAAGTATGTACAACAGTGTCTGGCACAACAGGAGCTACTCAATAAAAGTTACCCATTATTATTCAGAAAATAAAAAGTATTTAGTATATAATTTCCAAAGCTGCAGCAGTGAAAATTTTTGGACTTATTTCTATTCTCTCTTAACACTAAAATTAGCATGTTTCCCAGTGCAGTTTCTGGGTAGCTGCTGTTGCTATTCTAGGCCATCTGTGATCTCCAGTGGCACCAAGTTTGGCATTTCCAAACCATGACTAGGTCCCGTCACAACTTCTAGTGATCTGTTGTCTGTTTATTTGCAGAATTGGTCATAATTTAGTTCTTTTTGTATAAATTGTCTACATTACCTCTGAAAATGCTGCAGTTGTCTACTGAGGCGCCAGCATTTGGACGGGTGTTATAACACTACATTTTCTCTTCATTACAGGTCCTAAAAATAGGGTGCAACTGACTAACGTTTTCAGCCTTCACAGCAAGATTTGGTTTGTCAGGAAATGGTGTGGGAGTAGTTCTCATATGCATTGAAGGTGCAAAGTGCAAAACAAAAATAACTCAACAAGAGTTTAACAGCCTTTCTTTATGTATGTTATTTACAAAGGCCACAATCTGGAGTTCCAGGCAGAGCCTGAGGAAGCTCAGGAGACCCTTCTGGAAGAGGAAATAATGCCAATACAGATTACACAAAAGGGAATATAGAATGAGGAAAGACAAGGTTTAATTTATTATCTCTGTCCTCTTCATCAGTACTGTATTCACGTCTGCTCAAGAATGGATAGGACGTTGAGTTTAATGCTGGGAGGATACTTTGCAGTATAATGCATCTAGACATATCGGGAGAACTCTGTAGCATTGCTGCTGAATTTCTGTATGTGCCATTTTCCCTGTCTTCTCCAGTGGGTGATTAGTTTTCTTTCACTTGTCTTATTTTCTTATATAAAACAAACCATGTTGTATTAGTGCATTTTAATTGCCTTTTCACTCCTGCAGCTTCATAATGTTTAATATCAAATATTTTGCAAACATGCAGAAACTTCAGCATTATTATTCTTACTATTCAATATAAATATATAAATATAGGCATGAGGCAGGATGAGTTTTCTTCTTTAACATGACTTCAATTACAAAAAACAAGCTGTTATATTTCATGCATCTTTATTCCAACTCTAAAAAACGCCATATTCATTATGAAGCTAAAATTCTTAAATGAGTATTATTAAATCATTTTGTTCCCCCCTTTTTGCTTTTATTGTGTCAGACTTTCTACTACGAGCTGAGAAGAAAATTCTAGTACATTGCACAGCATTGGGGTTGAATTCTTTATTTTCATACCAATGAAATATCACAAACACCTTTCTTAGCCTAAAGAAGATTTAGAGTAGCTTTGCTTTATCACAGCTTGCACTGTGCTTTTGGAGTTAATAGACTTACATAAATGAAATAAGCAAAGAGATTTTCCCTTTTGCATCTATGAGGTACTTTCTCATCAAAAGTTTTTCAGTTTTACAGTGTGGAAAATTTTCTCTTTGTACTTAAAACTCAGAGGGCAAGAAAAGAACACACTATTTTATGTGAGAAGCAAAGAAGATGATGGATTAAAACAGATGTACAATGTTTTCTGTTATATAAGACTATTAGGGACCCTGCTTGTTCTGGTTTTTGTAATTTTTTCATGTCCTACTTTATATAACTCAATCCACTGTGAGCCTAACATGAAATAAGCAAATACAGTATTCCATATTTCACTTTGTCAGCAAATTTAGAAAGTGGAGAACAAACACAATGATCATCGTGAGTCTTAAATAGAGAATGAAGCATTTTTCAAGTTCAGGGACTGGTGGAAGATAGAAGGTTAAGGAGATATTTTTAAACAGTGAGCAGATGTGTTTGTTACTGTTGATGGACAAGCTTAGCCATTTACTTCAATTAATAACAAGAATAAGCACATCAATACGTAAGCTTGTTTTTTTTTTTTTCCCAATCTGACAGGTAATAGCTGGGCTGGGAAAATGTCACAACAGTTTTGTCCTGCCTCACTGACTTTAACTAGTTCAGATACAATGGGAATGCATTTTGCTAAGATGCCTTGCAATTCATAATAACACTGCAACTGTCAACTCAGAGAGGGTTCAAAATCTGTGACAATTAATGGTTTAAAACCAAATCCTTTCATGGGTTATTCATTTGTGCACTAAGTAAAATCAAGCTGAAATATTTATGAACAATCTGAAAATTTAGAAACTTCCTTTAGGAACCTGTCCTTTCATATTGAATCATGAATGAAACCAACTATGTTCAACCAAAAGAAATCATGTAACAGCCTTGCTACTATTTTCCATATTCACAAAGATTCAGTCAAAAATCTAACAGATATTAGCAGTGAAACTCATGTGTTTTTCTTCTTAAGTTCATGATTTCATGAATGTGAAGAGGTGAGAGCAAATTAACCCTTCAGCAGAATTAGTAATGAACACTACAATATAATAACAGCATTAAATTGCTTCCATGCCAGCTGACCCAGTGAATAAATGCTTTACTTTTATATGGTAAAGCTTGGCTGATTAATAACCACTTGGAAAGAGAGAGGAAAACTGGCAGCGTCTTAGAGATAACAACAAAAGCCTCTGATACTATTCCAGTGCCAAAGGAGTTAGTAGAGGCACTGGCTTCCAAGGTTCCATGGAGATGAGGAAGGAAGGGGCTCAGAAGATGTAAGATGTGCACAAGGAGTGTGCCCTCTTCCAACATGGACACCATTCCTTAGATGCTGTTATACCTGCAGCTTCTGGTACAACCATCATCATACACAATGAACTTCTCCATTGTTTCCTGCCAACTTACATTCTTCTAGACCTATGCACAGTCTAGTTAATTAAACATCTCCATGAAAAGATGCATAAAATGTAAAGGAGGCAGCACACATGGAGGACAGCCATTCTTAGCTCCCCCCAAAACTTACCTTCTCACCATTGTTAAGTATCCATTTTTTCTGTGTGTTACTGCCTCTACTAGGTCCTTTTTGACTCTTAGAACACCCTAAAAAGGAATTACATTTTCTCCTATATTGTACCTCAGAGGTCCAAAATAACAACATAGCACTTATTGTTTTGTGTTTCAACAATTCTGTTTGACTCCACAAATGTACTTAAGATCTGTACCCTCCTTTGTTTTTTAAATTACCCCACTCTAGAAACGGGCATATATTTAGCACTAAGTAAATGCACAATAAATATTTGATTGCATATTGATACCAAGCTCAAATTCTTTGGACAATGCAATTACAGTGGAAGTAAATTTTAGCTATAAGGAAATAGGATAAAAAGAGTAAAAATAATTACTATCAGTTAAATAGAGTCCTCTTCACATGGAGGAAATAGAAAACAACTAAGGGTTTGAGTTGTGACCCTCTGCCCTTCAGGCTGTGACCTTATTTGAAGATGAGGTCCTTATATAGGAAATCATGTTAAAAACAGGCATTATAGTATTCCCTAATCCCATGTGACTTGTACCCTAAAAAAAGGGGACTGTGAACACAGATACATGGAGAAGGAAGGCAAACTTAGGGAGATGAGTGTCTGAAACTAACCTTTTCCTCACAGCTCTTAGCAGGAACAAGACCTGACAGCATCATGGTCTCAGACTTCTTGTCTCCAGAATTATAAGACAATGAATTTGCACTGTTTAAATTGCATTACTGTAACAATCCCAGAAAGTGAATACAAGTATCTACGCTCTTTGCCTATTGAAAAGAAAGTTTGAAGAGAAAATAGCATGTAATGCTGTTGCAACAGTTTTCAGAGAAGGCAGGTAAACTAAGGACGCACACAACTTCTACAGAATGTCTTACACACACAAATTTTGCTATAAAAAATACCATGTTTAAGCTATTACTATTCTGTACTTGGTTTGTGTTCAAGTGGTTTTTACACTATGAAAATGGATCTTCAAATAGGATGGAAATTACATTTGCTATAATCATTAAGCCTCTTCTAAAAAATATGTTATTAAATAGGCCCTCATTTGATTATCTATGTGAAAATTTAAATGGAAAACAATGATTCTAAATGCAGATAAAGCATTGATAAAGTTATGAGAAGACCTGTATTCATTACTAACATTAATGCAGTTTTAAGGTTTATTGACACCTACATAACACAGATTTGATATATTAAGTATTGATTTACTTAGGTATATCAACACAATGACTATAGGTTTAAACTAAATGGACTAATATGTTCAGAAATAAAAATAGAGACAAAGACACAAATAAAAGTATGTCTAATGTATTATGAGATAGGATGGATAAATAAAGTGCATAAAATGCTTGTTTGAAAACTATTTAAAGTATAAATCTGAGAAGGTACTATAACTAAGAAGGTAAGATCAGTCATATGTTGCTTATAAGACTTGATTTTTAAAGGTTTCAATTTGATTTCAGGCTCAGGGGTATTTGAATTTGCATTTTTTTGGACAAAAACATGTGCCATTCTGTGGGGAAAACATAAGAGTAAGAAAATATAGAGCAGCATTAAGCTAAAAGAAGAATTGTTGGTTTTTAATAAGATCATACAAACCTGTAATAATAAATGAAAAGAATCATGAGTGTCCAGGTTGTATGTCACTGAAACAGAAATTTCTGAAATGTACACCCTGATCTGCAAAGCAAACTGAAGACCCAGAGTGCCAGTGTGTGATTTTTAGTCATTTATTACAGGTGTTGATACAGTCGGAGCAGCAATCACTGAACAAACACATAATATAAAATTAGAAATCCTTAAGAAAATTTTCTTGTAAGGGTATAGTAGAGATTTAAGTGTAAAATATTTATTGTATTAAAAATTATAATCATGAAGTATTGTGTAATGTAGCTTTTGCCTCCAAAAATACATTTTTATTCATTCAGCAAATCCTTGTTGATTACTAAATTATCTTGATAGATGTATGGTCACACATTGTTTACACATACATACATGCAAGCTTATGCATAAACTCTGGTTCTGTAATAAATGAAAAGTCCTATTTTCAGTTTCTTAAGATAAATATGATTATCCTTAAATATAGCAACTTCTGCTAAGTAGTTGGCTATGTTTCAGAAGCCACTCTATGCCTAGTTTGAATTAAAAGAAAATGATCCCTGGTTCTCATAACTTTATTTTCAGTAAGAGAGAACAGAATCACAAAGATAATTAGGGTTATCTCATTTGCTTTTCTCTCATTGCTGGGACAAAATATGTGACACTCAAAATCAAGGAAAGAAAGGTTTATTTAGCTCACAGTTTGTGGATCTTTCAGTCCATACTTGGCTGGCTCCAAGGCAGAGTGGCACAGGGCTGAGAGAGCAGATCACTGCAGTGGTGGAAAACAGCAAGGAGCAAAGAGAGGAGCAGCAGCTGAAGCTGCATATATAGTATGCAGATTATCCAGCCCAGGAAAGATGCAGCTCTCTTGATCATAATCCCTGCACTGGATCATGAATCAATCACAAATGCTAGAAGTCCCTTCACTGACTGTGTGAGGCATTGCGGGGACAACTGAACACAAACCAGAGCAAGGATTAGGCAAAGCTGTTCTTAACAATTACTTTTAGGGCATCTTCAAATGTGTTTGTAGTGATTTTGGTTGTCTGAGCTTCCATGTCTGCAATAAGGATAACCGAACTATTCTGTGATGATAACAGCTTAATCCTCTGAGTTAGGGGAATTGACTACACCATGACTTAAGATAAATATCTTAGTGAATTCCAATATTTATCTTCTTTTGTTTCACTTACTTTTCAAGAACACCTCTGCATCCTGTCAAGTCAAAGACTGCCACTCTACCTCTGTAGTCTATGGATGATGAACTATCACATCCATAGGCTATAGACAGGCAGGCCAAGTATGAGCTGGGCCTCCACAATGCTAGGAAATCTTTCTCTAAGACCTTTATTACCTACTTTGACTTTCTGCCGCTAGTTTTTTTTATTATTATTATTTTATTGAAGTACAAATATCACTGAGACAGTTTTAAGACACCTTAACAAGATGGATTCAATGAATTAATACATTGAAAACTGTTTCATAATGTTTTTGTATCGTACAAGGTGCATACATGATATTATACTTACAGACATTATTATAGCAAGTGTCTCTTATCAGTAAAATAAGAGTGTAGCTGTTTACATCTCATATTTTTAATACTTGAATTATATCAAAGATTCAATAACTAATACTTTCTACCTTGTTATTTTCCTAGTAGTTGTCCATAGTGCTAGAAGCCAATATAATATCCTGTCCAACCACCATTAGTGCAAATCTTGCCTCTCATAGAACTATGTAGAAGCACGGCGTATCTATCCCAACTGTACTGTCCATGCACACACATCATGATTCTTCTTTTCTATACCCCTTCCTTTGTCGACACCTGTCAAAGATGGGCACTCCACTGTCATTCAACCAAATATTGTATAGCCTCCCTAGTATAAGAAGTGAAAAGAAGATATACAAATAGAAATGTACAACAACAACTAAAAACAACTGAGTCAAATAAGGCAAAGTGAATGGCATATGCTGCAGGGTACTAATCAGCTTTTCTTCTGGATGGTTAACAACCCAAGTTCACAGATCAAAATTGGAGAAATAGAAGAGCTGCAAGGCCAGCCAACATTTTGGCCCTAGCCTTTCAAGGTCAGCAAAGACTCAGGATATAGGAGAACCTGTACTGCAATATCATGACTCAGTTGAGCCCCAAATTTCTGAAGAAGGAGATTATGGAGCCACAGAGGAAAGAGATTGAAGTTCTATAGTGTGCCTGGGGAGAGTCACATGGAGAGAAAACTTTCTCTCAGGCTCTCATAGAGAGCAAACTGGTCAAGCATTGGCTGTGACTCATCCACATGGATGACACAGACAAAAGATCTACAGAATAAGGTACAGGATTACAAGGTAAACCCTGAGGGGACTTTACTGACCTCATCAGAGACAAAACCTACAAGATTCTGCTTCTCTTCTCAAGACTGCCTTTTCTTCTGTTCCCATCACTTTCAAGTATTCTGATCTGTAATACCAAAAGAAATATAATGATCATCAGGGTAAATGTTTGAATTGCTTTCCTAATACTTATAGGTAAATGTATATCTGTATGTATTTGTCCTCTGAACTTCAGTTCCTGAAAGCCAGTTCATCTCAGATTAAAGGGTTTTAGGACCTAAGGAATTCAGGAAAATTGCTATACTCCTGGTTAGAGCAGGTCATTGCAGTGGTGGGAAACAGCAAGGAGCAAAGGGAGGAGCAGCAACTGAAGCATCTAGTGAACCTCTCTCCCTTCCTTATATAGTATGCAGATTATCAAGCCCAGGACAGGTGCAGCACTCATGATCATAATCCCTGCATTGGATCATGAATTAATCACAAATGCTAGAGGTCAGCCCATAAAAGCAGAGAATCTTTTTTCATTCACAAAAGGCTAACACAGACTAAAATTAGCACAACCAAAAGCACACAGGGCAAAGTCCAGGACATACCAGACTCAGGTTTCCAGGTACCCCTCCCACTAGGGTTGTGATAGTTCTAATTCTACCAGCAACAATATATGAAATCTTCCAAAATATTTCCAACAAAAGATTTCAAAATATTTCCAATTAAAAAGCTCACCTAAGCCCTTTATTCTAGGGTTTTAACTTGCAAAGCATCCGCATAGACACAGGATTGACTTTAATTACTCAAGCCCCTCCATTTCCAGAAAAAGGTCAGATGTTACTCTTGTATCACACTATCAGGCTGAACTTCTCTGTCCAAATGGGTGCAGCATGGTCCAGTGGATAATCCACATAGTAGCATTCTCACTGGGCAGAGAAAGATGTTAGAAGTTATCTAACATAACTTCTATGCTAGATAACTGGCTGGACGAGGGCCAATCCTTAAAACTGACCCTGAGGAGTCCAAAAGAACATTTCTTTAGAATGTGAAGGACTTGAGGAACCCATGCCTGTAGTGTTAAATCTTTCCTGTCCACTCCTCACACCTCTTTCCATCCCTTAGTTGTCACTTCCCTCTTCGAATTTAGAATTTCTTCCTAAACCTTGAAATTCTAATGTTATTCCTACTCATGGAGTTCTTTCTACCAATCAATGTTCCTTACCCATTCAGCCTTCCTATTAAGCTGAGCTCCCACTTGATAGCTGCAAAGCTGCCTAGGAAGGCCTCAAGAGACAAGGGTAAGTATCACTTCTAAGCCTTCCATATTACAAAAAGCCTCAGGCAGGCAAGTCTTTCCCTACTGATTGATATTTAACTTCCTTGATCCATCCTGTGACAGAACAATGGATCCAAATATGTCCACACATAATAATCACACCATTAAAAAGTTCACTTTGCAAATATAATCCAGGTTGAGGATCTTGAAGTGATATACTATGCAGACTGTGTTAATGTAACCCCATGGATCCATAAAAGCTGAGAATCTTTTTTTCATTCACAAAAGGCAAAGGAGGGGGAGGGAGAATACCTCAGTAGAATAAGCACCTGCCTGGAAAACTCAGGGTCCTGAGTTCACTCCCTAATACCGGAAAATAAAAAAGGCAAAGGAGATGCCACTGAAAAGCATTCAACCTTCCTTTGCTTGTTCTGAAGATGAGGGAAAAAAATATGAGCTATGGATTGTGAGAAACTTCTAGCTTGAAAAGGCAAGAAAATATTTCTCACCCTAATGAATCTGGAAGAAAATACAGCCTTGTTAACCCAGTGACTTTATCCTAGTGAGATTGCCCAAATTTTGACCTATAGAAGTATAAGATAATGCATTTGTGTTGAAGTTAGCCATTGAATTTGGAGTAACTTGGTAAAACATCCCTAGAGAACCAATCTCTTGCAATGGCAGCAAAGACAGAAGTAATTCCCATTCACATAAAACATGACCTGACTGCCACTGAAAAGCAAGCAGAAAGTCCAAGCAGGAAGCTACATTTCCATCCTGTGACCTGCAAGGGGACAGTCAGGATTGCTCTCCAGGGTGGCTTCAACAGGACCCCTAGGAACCTGAATATGTGCATCCCACTACACCTTTTGCAAAGCTCAACAGTGGATTGATGTGAGCGCAAGGAAAATTATATAGAAACTAGAATTTCATAATACAATTACTAGAATGTTCAGGACACAGATAAAATTTCCTCAAAGGTTAGAGAAACATCCACTCAAATGACAGCTAATTTCTCATATGAAATTGAGGAAGCCAAAAAGGAAATGGTACAACAATGTCAGGGCCAGAGAAAAGAACTATGTTGACCACAATTTGTTCATCAAGTGAGTGTTCCTCAGGAATGAAGGAGCAGTAAAGACGGTCCCATTCAAAGAGAAAGTAAGATAATCTGTCCTTAGCAAATTTACCCTTGGAGAATAAATAAAGAAAATTCTCTAAATCGAAGGAACAAAAAAAAAGGATTGGGTTTCTAGAAAGGAAAACAAAGACAAACTCTTTCCAAAATTGGAAAAATGGTGGTAAATAAAATAGACTATCCTTGTAAACCATGTTTGATTAATTTTTAAAATTTTATTTTAGAATTTCATTTATTTATTTTTAATGTATTTCATACAGGATCGCACTGCACAGGTCAGATTCATAGTGATCCTCCTGTTTTTCAGCCTCCCAAGCACTGGGAGTACAGATATGGACCACCACGCCCAGTCTCAATCATTGTCTCAGCATGGCCCTTGGGTGGGGCTGACACAGTGTTCCAGGGATCAAACCCTGGTCCCTGCATCTGCCTAAGCAGGGACTTTAATTCTCTGAGCTATCTGTCCAGCCTCATGTTTGATTACTGAGACAAAATTATAACATCCTGCTATGATAAAATGCAGAGAAAGATATAGGTTTTTGTTTTGTTTTGTTTTGTTTTCAGAACTGGGGATTGAACTCAGGCCCTTGCACTTGCCAAGGAAGCACTTATCCCATTGAGCCATCTCCCTAGCCCCTGAAAGGTACAGTTCTACGGGCTTGAGGGTAAAGGTACTAAATAGAAATAAGCTTCCACACTTCTCTCAAATGGCTAAAATACTGGCAACATTGTAGTTTGAAAAGTTATATATGTGCCTTGTAATACCAGGAATATACACTGAGAGGACTAAACAAATCAAAGTGTTTAAAAGCACTATACATCCATAAGACAGAATTACTAAATTTATTAAAAATATTATTATGCTCATTAATACTAATACATAGAAAGATAGTAAAAAACAAGACATGATAGATAAGAAAGCAAATAATAAATGAACATAACTAAGCCTCAAGATATTAACAATTATTTTAGCTATAAATGGTTTAAATATGTAAGGTATCAGTAGAATTTTAGAAAATTCAATGTGTTGTCTGAAAATAGTTATTTCAATACAAAAATGGAAGGTTTAAAAGTAAACAGATAGAAAAGCAGATCATGCACACCTTAGTCTTTAAAAATAAATACAACCATAATATATTTATTTATAGTTTAAGGCTTACATTACATTATCATAAAAGAATTAATCTTCCAGAAATAGGGAGAAGAAATCTCAAAATATAGAACCTCAAATTACATAAGGAAGAATTGAGAAGAATGAAAAAGGATAAACACGAATTCAAAATTATAGGTAGGGGGATCAACACCCCTCTCTCAGTACCAAATACAATAAGTACACAGATTATTAGTGAAGACTTAAATGATATGAACAAAATAATCAACTAACAAGGACTAACTGACATATATAGAATATTCCACATAATGTCCATTAAATTTTGTAATGCTTTTATAAAACATTTATCAAGATAGAGATAAACTGAGGTATAAAACAACCTTAATAAATAAAAAACTAATTGATATTATATGAAGTATATTCTGTCTAATACTAAATCCTATTATAAACTAATAATACAACAATAAGAATATTTCTGAATATTGAAAATTAATTTTAATAGAGTCTAGGCTCAAACAAGGGTCAGGAAAATTTTAAAGTAATTTAAATTGAATGAAGATAAAAGAAAAATATATTAAAATAAATATTCCACAGATAAAGCAACAGTGAGAAAAATCTTGTAACATTTAATGTTTATTTAAGCAGGAAAAGCCTCAAAATTTTAACTTCCTTCCATAAGAAAATAGAAAACATAGAATACACACACACACACACACACACACAAGGGCAAGCAGAAGGAAGGAAATAAGGGCATAAATCAAAGAAATTAAAAATAGAATATAACCACTTCTCTGCATTTTGCTAAGATCAAGAGTAAAAGTAGAATGAATAAAAAATATTGATTCAACACAAAAAATCTGTTTCTTAAAAAATATCAATGAAATTGACAAACTTCTAGCAAGCTTGACAAAGAAAGACCGGCACATCAATATAAGAAAGAAAACAGGGGGCAGCACTGGAGATCTTCCAGTCATTGAAAGAATGAAACAGAATATGACAAATAACTTTATATTCATAAATTCAGCAATTTAAGGAAACAGGTGTTTTTTTTTTTTTTTTTTTTTTTTTTTTTTTTCTTGAAGGACAGCCTGCAAAATCTCAGCCAAGGTGAAATAGACAATCTGAATAATCTTCTGTGTATTCCTTCCTAAACTTTTTTCTTTATGATGACAAGCTTTCCAAAAAGAACCCTAAAGTCTAGATAATTTCTCTGGAGTATTTTACAAGTCATTGAAGGAATTATCATCAATTTTACAATACTTCTATAAGATAAACAGAAAGGCACCTTCTTCCAACCATTTTATAGAAACATTACTATGCATATATCCAAGTCATGCAAAAATAGAACTACAGAAGGAAGGGGTACACACACACACACACGGGCGTGCACACACACACACACACACACACAAACACACACCACACACACCCCCACACACAATATTAGTTCATTCAAGGCAGTAGTTAGTACTTATATGGCTTGATCAATTTTGCATACCTCTGTCTGGTAATCTGAGCAAATATACTGAAGATAACCATAAGCAATACAATAACCATCATTAATTGCCTATCACCTTGATTTGAAATTCTGTATCATTTTTATTGTTTTTTCTTTTCTCTTTTAAAAAAAGATAAATATCTCTACAGATCAATCTCTCTAAAGAATTTAGGACCAAAACGTAACACAATTCATAAAACTAAATATATCAATATATAAAATAATTATATGTCATTGCTAAATAAGATTCATTTCAAGTGTATAGACTAGTTTGATATTTGAACATCAATCTATATAATTCATTGTATGAACAGGCTAAGGAATTAAAAATCACTTTATCTTATCAATTGTCATAGAAAAATTAGGAAAAAATCTGGCTCCCCGCCAGCCAAATAGCTCAGTGGATTAAAGCACCTGCAAGCTGGTGCAGGGTTTGGGGCTTCAATCTCCAGGCCTGCCATGCTGGCCCGTCCCCTGAGGCATGCTGAGAAGGCAATTGAGACTGGGATGTGTTTGTAATCTCAGTTTTTGGGAGGCTGTAAACAGGAGGATCACTATGAGTCCCATCTAATAGTGAGACCCTGTATACCCTTCCCTCAAACACACACACACAAAAAAAAAACTGACTCCTATTTGTAACTTTAAAATCATCAAAGCACTTTCAACAAACCAGTAATTAAGCAAAACTCCGACTGGATTTTTAAAAGTACTTACAAAGTAGCTACAGCTAGCCTCATATTTGGGAAAAGATTAATTTCTATATAACCGATAACACATCAGTAAACTACTGAAGTTAAAACCAGTACAAGAAGAAAATAAACACCACTGAAAGACAATCAAATTTTAAAAGTTAATTAAAATGTCCCTAATCAAGCCCACAAGAGTTCAGTGGCACAGCTCCTTCCTGACAAGGGCAAGGCCATGAGTTCTATTTTTTGGTACAAAAGAGAAAAAAGAAAAGTTTTTGAATGCAATTGACATATTCTTTATTGTAACAAATCTCAAGGATTCTACCAAAAATTCTCATAAAATTAATAACTGAATTCAATAAGGCTAAAGGATAGAAAATTAATACAGCCTATAAATGCCTATCATAGTTCCTGGTACTGTTGCTCCCTGGTGAAGATATGAACTAGTTCTCTCTCCAAATTTACTTGTATGTTAAATTCAAATTCCATGGAAATTTTAATGCAGTTTAGGTAGATATATACAAGTTTATTTTCAAGTTTATATGAAATATATTAGTCTTAGGAAAGGTGGACACTGAAAATAAAATGAGAGAAATCATTCTACCCAGAGTGAAGGCTGTGACGATCAGAATAATTGAACATTTGAGTGGAAACAAATGCATAGGCCCAGGCATCAGGGTGGGAACCCAGAAGCGTGCTGCCACAGATGCACCTGACCCACTTCCCCCAGGAGTACAAACAGTCAGTGAAGGAAGAACAGATTCTAAGAAGTACCATTAGGGTAATTGAAGTTTTCAGGCCCTCCCAAAATGATAGTGACCTACATTTTAATCTTTAAAAAGATTAAAACATGTATAGATACCAACTCCTATAAGGAATGTAAATGTTATATATTGCACATATATACTAATGAACTAGAATATAATAAATAAAAATAGACATAAGAGATTAACACAAAATACATCAAAGACTTAACTGTTAAAATGTGTAATTCTAACACTTAAAAAAAAATAGAACATTGTGATGGAGAAACAAAATTTCTTTGATTTCACATCAAAATTAAGATTCATAAAAGAAATATTTGATAAATTAAATTTCATAAATATCTATGTTTCTTTAGAAATAGCCTGATAGAATGAAAAAGCAAGCCACACTCTGGGACATAGTATTCACAAACCAGCTATCAAACAAAAGACTAGCAATTAGAATATATAAAGAACCTAATGTAAAAAAAAAAAAAAGAAAAAAATATATATCACAAAAATCATGAACATAACTTTACTAAAGTGAGCACAGAAATGTTGACTGAACCTGTAAAAGATGCCCGACATCATATTACACTAGATAAATGCAAATCAAACTTCAAGTTGTTCTGCGTAGTTAAAACAAAAAGTAACTGCACATTTATTCTTTTAATCAGGAATCTAGCAGGCGCTGTGCCCCTGAGCTATAACCCCAGTCCACAGTCACACAAACAAAGGCTGGGAAAGAAGAGAAGTTAGATCACTCAACTATGTTGACAGGAACATAAAATTCTATGAGCAGTCTGCAAAACAATTAGTGATTCTTGCAAAACTAAACATTCTCTACCATAAGACTCAGTAAATTTTGTCATTCATCCCCCAAAATTAAAATTTATACTCACAGAAAAATGAATGTTTATAACAGCTTAATTTGAATTAGCCAAAAGCACAGAAAAAAAAAAACTTCAGTCCTTTAGTGGATTAAAGTTTATACAAATTGTGGTGTAATTAGAACTTGGAATACTAGTCAGCAGTGGAAAAGCATTAACTATTTACTTACCTAAGAACTTGAAGTACTCTCTAAGAAATTAGACAGAGTAAGACAGTCAAGTTTGAAGTGTTTTATAGTGCATGCGTCTAGTGACATTACATTTTTATTTATTTTTTTTTTATTTTTTTATTTTTGTCTTTTTTGAGACAGGGTCTCACTGTGTAGTTCAGGCTGGCCTTAAGCTCACTTTGTAGCTCAGGCTGGTCTCGAACTCACAACAATCCTCCTGCCTCAGCCTCCCTAGTGCTGGGATTACAGGCATGCGCCACCACGACCGGCCAACATTACATTTTTAGAATGACAAGATTATATGGACGGGTAACATGTTAGTGATTATTAGGGTACGGGTGCCAATGTTGGGTGCAGTTATGAAAGGGTAAAATATGAAAGCTTTGTTGCAGCCTTCCTGACCCACCCCTTGACTGTGCCAAACTCCTGGCTGTAATACTGTACTGCACTTTTCCTCACTGGATAAAATTTGGTAAAGAACACATGGGATGTCTCTTTTATTTCTCTGTAGTTGCTTATTAATCTAAAATTTCTCAGAAAAAAAAAAAGTTTGGTTTGAAAAAAGTCTTCATTAGTCTCATACTGCCATCTACTCACTGCGCAGAGTGCCCACTTGTCATGACGTCTTCAAACTTGTTTTATCTCTGATCCACAACTCTGAAGGTCTACTAACTCACTAGATCCACTCTCATATCAGTGACTTTCATTTTGGCAAAATCCTACTCATGCCAGTACTTATGTGACTGGGCCCTCTGCTTCTCAGATGTTCATTCCTAAAGGAAACGGCTTTTGATATTTTTATAATTCCATTTTCTTTCACTTTCTGTGCTCCCCTAATGCACCTTTTCTTCGCCTCACCTTTTCAAGCCTTAGCAAGCCAGACCTTTCGTCCTCTTCGCCCCAGTGCTCAGAGTCTCTCCAGGACTTGAGAATAGCAGCGCCTGTCCTCCTGACTGCAGCAGCTACTGACAAGCCGATGCTTCCTAACTCCCCCTCCCACGAGTCTGCAGAGCTGCTTGCCATAATTTCCTTCAGCTTTTCTTCTCCATGTACTCCCAACAGGCCTCACGTTTGTGTATGTTCCCTTGAAGCCTTACGTAGTCACAGGAGGGGCTTTTTTCTGAGGTGGCTGGATGTAGAGTTTATGATCGATTCTTGATGGAATGCTAGGGTCAAGGGTGTGTGATTACTAAATTAGTTCACTGATTGGCTTCGTTCAGGGTGTGGATAAGAGGAAGGCCCACCCCAGGACACAACACAAAGGACAGAAAGAGGGCTGCCATCGTACCTTGCTATTTGCACTTTGTCCGGCTCCTGCCTGCCACCTTCCACCCCTTGATCTGTTTTTTTTCTCCTCTGTGATGTGCCTCCGCCGTAATATCCTGTCTTGAGGCTGGCCAACTGTAGACGGAAGCCTCTACAAACAATGCACCGAAATAAACCTTCCTTCACTAACTTTGAGTGCCGGCTATTTTTCCTTAGCAATGACAAAAGTACCTGAGATGCTACATAGCATTTTCCACTTTCTGATGTTCTCTTAAATCCTGTTGTTTCATGTGCAATTAAGTCCTACTCAGAAGCTACTCCTCACTTCTTTGTGCCATGCTTTAGGTATCTTATACTCTGCTTCTGGATTCCATAAGGACCATTCATTTACCACAGCTGTTGCCTTTTTTCCAGCTCTTCATTGTTCATTAAACACATCATTCTCTTATAAAAGACCTCTGTGAAGCAAATTTGATTTCCTGAATTGCCTTCCATCCGCACCCAATGGTTACACAAACCACAAATTTTATCATATTAAGCCATTCAATAGATTTACATTATTTCCAGATAAATTTCATATTCCTTTCTACTTATCCCAACTCCATTGTAATCTTTCTCTTGCTATCTATAATTTCAACTCTTAACATTTGCTCCTTCCTTATACTTGAGTAATACAGAGATTTAATACATCATTTTTATGTATTAACTTTTATGTTCTTTTTTCTCCTTATCCTATAATAATTTCACTATTCATTTAGAAAGTTCAATTTGTTCTTCAGTACAGTTCAGATATCATTTTTCTAAAGAACATCCCTGGTCTATTAGATATTCTTTTTCTATGTTTCCAGTACCTTGTTTTATTTAATCTCCTAATTTTCTACAATAAACTGTTATTATCATTATGCTTCTATGAAATCACCCATGCAAATATATACAGAAGCATGCACACATGTATGTACATATGTGTAGATAGATATACATATGAGAGAGAGATACAGAGATAGAAACAGAATTTTATCTATTCACAAAGCTATAGCTTTGTTTCTTGATCAAAGATAGCTAAATATACTACATAAAATAACTTTAAAAAAAAACAAAAATTAGCACCATTTGTAAGAAATAAAGAACTTAACCCAAAAGTTTATTCTGAATACATTTTATTTTGTTCATTGCAAATTCAAGTATCCTATTATACTATGAAGCCTGGCCTAAAACATTTTCTTCCTCATTTTTATAGATCTTATTTAGGTAAATGGAAAGTTAAGCATGCTATTTTTGCAAACCTTTTTTACATTTAATAATATTTCCCACATAATTAACTAAGAATTCATATTTTATTATATCCATTAAAGTATATAAGAGAAAAACTGTGAGTTATCTAGGAAGAAATAATGTTTTAGTAAATTAATAAATTTTGAAGCAAGAGAAATATATATTTTCACACATATGTCTCAGAAAATGTTGCTAATTATTGAGCTATATAAAAATAAAACTAAGATAAATTCATGAGTTTTATGTATTTATTTTTTTAATGTGTTTAGTACAATGATTCTCCTCTTTATAGTCTACCTAGAGTTGGGATTATAGCGCCACTCCACCGTTTCCGGTCTCAGTCACTGTCTCAATGCTTCCTGGAGTCAGGAGGGGTGCTGTTCCCTGGGGATCAAACTCCACACTGCTGTCTGCCTAAGCAGGCACTTTAATCCCCCAAGCTTTCTGGTTGGCCATCTTAATTCATGATTATACTTAAAAAAGGTTTTCATACACATTGTAAGAAATTAGCCATATGCCGATACTTCATTAAAATCATTGTTACTTTTATTCCTTACATTTATTTATTTTTTAAATAATTTTATTGAGAAACAAATAGCAATGAGACAATTTCAAAAAGCAATTAGTCGGATAGTTTCAAACATTAATATAATGTATATTGCTGTCTTAGTAGTTATTCATTGTATAAGATGCAGACATGATATCCTGTCCACAACAGTACTGTAACAAAACTTTGTATTCAATAAATTGAAAGAATGTAGCTGTATATTTATCTTATTTTGAATATACAGATACAAAATGGATGTTCATTTGTTTTTTTGTTTTTTTCTTGCAGTACTGGGGGTTGAACTAAGGCCCTTGCACTTACCAGGCAAGTGCCTATTCTACTGAGCTATCTCCCAGGCCCTGGTTGTTCATTTGTAACCCCTATTTTTATTTAGTTTTCTCAGAGAATGCTATTGCATTGTCATTAAATTTTATTGGTGTGAGAATTCAGTGAAATATTTCAATGTAGTTCAGTAGTCCATAATATTAGTGAGTTTTCCTTAAGTCAGGGAATGTCAGAGTTGTTGACTTGAGGCTTTTAGAGCTCACCATATTAATATGGCTTTACTTTTTATACGTCATTTTCACACTTTTCTGCTCAATCGTTAAGAAAAAAAAAAAAGCAAGACACAAGACATATATAACAAAATGTAGCTTTTGTATCTATTAAGGTCAGTCAAGTCCCCTCAGGATTTATCCTGAAATCCTGTACCATAGTTTGTAGATCCTTTGTCAGTGTCAGCCATGTGGATGAGTCACTGCCATTGCTTGACCAATTTGCTCTTTGTGAAAGCCTGAAAGACTGATTTCTCTCCATGTGACTCTCATTAGGCACACTCTACATCATTGATCACATTCCACTGTGGCCCCATAATCTCCTTGATCAGAAAATTTGAAACACAACTGAATTACATGATGTTAGAGTATAGGTTCTCCTATGTCCTAAGTCCTTAATGACCTTGAAAGTCCAGGGCCAAAATGTTGGCTGTCCTTGCAGCCCTTCTTTTTCTTTACTTTTTGGTCTGCAAGCTTAGGTTATTAACCCTCAAAAACAGAAACTTATTGTTATTTCCCTACAACATAGGCAGTTGAGTTTAACCTCATTGTTTGTCTGAATATCAAACATCTTAGGCATAACATGGTATTTTCCATCAAGTATTGATGTGTTAGTATCCCTCCAGAAAATAAAAAAATAGGAATAAACAATTACATATTTTTACACAAGAGTTTAGAAATCTAACCATATACAGAATTATAGCAAGACAGTTCTGTGACATTTTTTTCTTCTCTCTTTTCTTCATTCATTGCCCTAATTTTTTAAACAAACATTTGCTTGAGAAACAGTGTGGCAGTAATTGGTATGTCATGACTAACAGCACGTACTTAGAAGATCAGAATGACAGGCATTCCAAGCATCACCCTGCCTAGTTCACAGGCATCATCATATAGTCAGGGTGAGAATCCTATCAATTAACTGACAGTTTAGAAAACCTGCTGAAGATTTTCAGGATTGTTGCCTTATCTTGTGCTTTTAAAAGTATGGCTTTGCCCCTGTCATTTTTCCTAACATTTTTCCTTGCCCTGTCCTCACTGTCTAATCCTTAGGTGCTCACTTTCGTTTGAATTGCATTATACCTGTCTATTTTTATTTCTTTTTTTTAATTCTTATACTAGGGAGACTATATGATATTTACATATGTGGGACAGGTTTATTTCACTTTTGAGTATATCTTCAAATAGCATCCACTTAAATATGAAGGCTTCGAGTTTATCATTTTTTATAGCTGAGCAATACTCCATTGTATAAAAATACCACATATTTTTCATCCATTCCACAGGTAACAGGCATCTTGTTGGTTTCCAGGATTTCACTATCACAAATTGTGATGCTTTAAACATAGGTACACATATATTACTATGATATAATGTTTTCAGTACTTCTGTGAAAATTCCCAATACGGGGACAGCTGATTTCAATGGTATCTCTACTTCTAGTATCCTAAGCACTCTGCACACTGATTTCCATAATGGTTACGCCATTCTACATTCTCACAAACAGTAGAGAAGGGTTTGTTTTTTCCCCACAGCTGCTCCAACATTTGTTGTTGGATGATTTCTTTATGATAACCATTCTTTCTAGGGGAAGATGGTATCTTAGTGTTGTTTTAATTTGCATTTCACAGATAGCTAGTGATATGGAACATTTTTTCATGTACTTATTTGCTTCTTTAATTTTGTCCACTAAGAAGTTTATGTTCATCTCGGATGCCGCTTTCTCAACAAGGTCTTTATATTTTGGTGCTCCAATGTTTTTCAGTTCTTCATAAATTCTAGAAAGCTGACCTTTGTCTGAGTACCTATTAGTGAAGATTTTTTCCAACTTTTTGTGTCTTTTCACTTTGTAGGTAACATCTTTTGACATGCAAAAACTTCTCTAAGAGGAGGTCCCTGTTGTTAATTCTTTTAAGTATTACCTGTGTGATTTGAGCTTTGTTCATGAACTCTTTGCCTACCCCTATGAGTTCAAGAGTTCTTCCTACTTTCTTTTCCAGGAGATTTAGTGTTTCTGTTTTAATATTTAGATGTTTAGTGCATTTTGATTGAGCTTAGTGCATAGTGATAGACCTGGGTCACCTTTTAGTTTTCAGTATGGAGAGAGCCAGTTTTTCTAGCACCATTTGTTAAAGAGGCTGTCTTTCTTCCTGTAAGTGTCTTCAGGTCCTTTGTCAAAGATCAGGTGGCTGAGTGTGTTTCCAGAAGCCTCTGCATCTTCTAGTCTATTCCATTCATCTTCAGGTTCATTTTGTTGCCAGTACCACGAGAATTTTTTCATAGTAGCCTTATAGTACAATTACAAATCAGGAATTGTAAGGCTTCCTTCCATTTCTTTCTTGGCCAGGATTGCCTTTGCTATTCTATGTCTTTTCTTGTTTGAAATGAATTTTAGAAACAATTTCTCTAGGTCTGGAAGGTATGTTGGTGATATTTCAATAGGGATTGCATTAAATCGGTCTAGCAATTTGGGGGTTATGGCCATCTTCACAATGTTCATTCTTCCTATCCAGGAACAGGGTATATCTTTCCATTTTTTGAAATCCTCTACAATCTCTTTTTTCAGAGTACTATAATTTTCCTTATCTTTGAATTCTTTAGTTAGATTAATTCCACAGTATTTCATTTTGCACAGTGCTATTGTAAAAGGCATTGTTTCTCTAATTTCCCACTCAATGTGTTTCTTTTTTGAAATGTTATTGACTTTTGGGTTTTGACTTTGTATCCACTTATGATACTGAATTTGTGTATCAATTCAAGTAGCTTCTTGATGTAGGTTTTGGGTCTTCCAAGTAAAGTATCTGCAAATAACGATAATTTAATTTCTTCTTTACTTATTCTATTTTTTCTACTTCTCTCTATTATCTAATAGATCTAGCTAATGATTCCAAAACTATATTGAATAGGAGTGGTGATAGAGAACATCCTTGTCTTGTACGAGATCTGGAGGTAAAAGATATCAGTTTTTCCCCATTTAGAATCATGTTAGCCCATGTGTTATCATAGATAGCTTTCATCAGATTGAAGTAGAGGGCATCCATTGCAATTTTCTGTAGGACTTTGATCATGAAAGAATGTTTGACTTTGTCAAATGCTTTTAGTGCATTAATTGAGTTGATCATGTGGTTTTTAGTTCTTGCTCTAATTAATATGGTGTATTATGCTTATAGATTTGTGAATTTTGAGCCATCCTTGCATTCCTGGGTTGAATCCTACCTGGTCATTGTGTATAATTTTCTTGATGAATTGCTGTACTCTGTTTGCTAGGATTTTATTGAGGATTTTTGCATCAGTGTTCATGAGGGGGGTTTGGCCTATAGTTCCCTTTTTCAGTTGTGTTTTATCCTCTTTTTGGTGTGAGTATAATACTTGCCTCCAGGAATGATTTTGGGAGGAATGCTTCCTTTTTACCTTCACTGAAGAGTTTGAGGAATATAGGGATTATATATTTTTTAAATCTTTTGTAGAATTCAGCTCTGAATCCACTAGCATCTGGACTTTTGCCTGTCGGTATTTCTTTTTTAAATACATTTCATATTTCATTGGATGTATTGGATTATTGAGAGTTGTTATATGTTCTTGATTCAGTTTTCATAGTTTGTACCTTTCTGGGAGTCTGTCCATTTCTTCTGTGTCTTCTATTCTGTGAGAGTAATGTTTCACAAAGTAGCTATTGTTAATCTTCTGAATTTCCACCACCTCGGGGGGAATTACACCCTTTTCATTCTTTATTGCTTGAATTTGAATTTTTCCTTTCCTCTTTTTGGTGAAGTTAGCTAGGGGCTTCTCAATTTTATTTAGTCTTTCAAAGAACCAACTTTTTGATTTGTTAATTTTTTGATTTGTTAATTCTATCTACTTTGCCGCAATTGAACTAATTTCTGCTTTAATATTTGTGATTTATGCCCATCTCTCGGCTCTGAGTTTGGTTTGATCTTCCTTTTCTAGATGTTGGAGGTGTAACATTAGGCTATTTATTTGTTACCATTCTTTTTCAGTGTGAGTTCAAAACTGTAAATTTCCCTCTGAGAACTGCTTTTGATCCAATATAGTCTGGTAAGCTGTGCTTGAATTTTCATTGAATTATAGATATTGTTCAATTTTTTGTTTAATTTCATCTGTGACCCATTGGTTGCTGACGAGGTTGTTATTTAATTTCCATGTATTTATGGTGTTTTACTGGTTTCTTCCATCATTTATTTCCAGTTTCATTGTACTATTGTCAAATAATATGCATGGGATAATTTCTATTTTCTTACATATACGTATGGAGCAGTATGTAGTTTATTTTGGAAAATGACACATGTGCAGCTGAAAAAAAAATGCTGTGGTTGGTGGAACATTATATATATTCAGCAAGTCCATTTGTTCCAAGCTCTCAGGTCTGCTAATTCTTTGCTAATTCTTTGTCCGTTTGACCTATCTTTTTGGGATAAGGATTTTTAAGTTCTGCTAAGATTGTGATATTGGTTATTAAATGTTTCATATCCATTAAGATTTGTCTTATATAGTTGTGTGCTCCCATTTTTGGTGTGCACATATTTATTAGTGTTACCTCTTCCTCTTTATTTTTCCCCTACCAGTACATAGTGGCCTTCTTTATTTCATTTGATCATTTTTGGTTTGAGACTGCCTGTGAACAGGCTTGACACCCCTGTTTTTTTCTGAGGTGCTGGGGCATGTAGTATCATTTTCCATCCTTTGAATTTCAGCCTATGAATTTTTTTATGAGTTAAGTATGTTTCCTGTATGCAGCACATTGTTGTGCTTTGTTTCCTAATCCACTGTTCCAATCTATTTCTTTTAGTTGGTGAACTGAGTCCATTCACATTGATGGTTATAATTGAGATGTATTGACTTAGGATTGAAAAGTGTTTCCCAGCTGATGTTTACTCCTTTTTCTCTTGTTTAAATTTTGCCATATTTACTGGGTTTCTTCCGTTATTTGTGGAGTTCTGATCATTTTGGTCCCTCTCTAGAACATCTTTTAGTATTCTAGGAGCATCACTATGAACTCAGGGATTCTTTTGTTATGGTTGTTGTTGTGGAATGTATTTAGTACAGGGTACACTGGGTTTCACTGCATAGATCAGATTTGTCAGGATTGTCCTGTTGTTAGCCCCCAAGCACTGCGATTACATAATTAATTTCCATGTTGCTTTTTCCAGTCCTTGCACCAGTCTGCAATAGTGAAGAAAAAAATTTTCCCTTCAACCCAGGATTTATTTTAGGTTTATTCTTTCCACAGGGAGATAGACTCTCTCTTGTTCTAATTTCTACCTTTCAAATGACCAAAGATTTTGAACTTTATTTCATACATTTGTTTTCCATTTGTATTTTTGTTTAATTGGAAAGTGTGCATTCATCTCAGATGCTCATTCTCGGAATGGGTCTTTCAATTTTGTAGTTCTGTTTTTCTTTTTCTTTTTTTTAGCATGTTCTCCATAGAAGTTGTTCGTATGAAGGACAATTGGCTAATTTTTTCCCAAACTGATGGCTATCTTTCCACTGTTGGTGATTTCTTTTGATATGTAAAAGTTTGTTAATAAGATGAAGTCCCTGTTATTCATTCTTTGTAGTATATTCTGCACCATTTGGATTTTGTTCATGATCTCTTTTTACACCTATGTTTTCAATATTTCCACCTGCTTTATCTGCCAGTAGATTGAGTGTATCTATTTTAATATTTAGATCTTTGATCCATTTTGACTTTAGTTTAATGCATGGTAATAGACATGGGTCAGGTTTTAGACTTCAGCGTATAGAGGGCCAGTTTTTTCCAGCAGCATTTATTAAAGAGGCTTTCTTGGAGCCACAGAGGAAAGAGATCGAAGTTCTATAGTGTGCCTGGGGAGAGTCACATGGAGAGTAAACTCTCTCAAGCTCTCACAGAGAGCAAACTGGTCAAGCATTGGCCATGACTCATCCACATGGATGACACAGACAAAGGATCTACAGAATAAGGTACAGGACTACAAGATAAACCCTGAGGGGACTTCACTGACCTCATAAGAAACATAAAGTACATGTGTTGGTATATAAGTCTTGATCTATCTAGGTCTTAACCATCCAGCAGAAAAGTGTACAAATGAAGTATACATCACGGGGCCATAATATTAAATAGAGCTGTAAATGGCTATGGACAACAACTTCTTCTGATAACTCACCATTGTTGTGGAATGCTCTACTGTGTGGAACTGTGTTGTTGAGTTCAAGCACCTAAGTTAGCTGAATGACAATGGAGTGCCCATCTTTGACAGGTATAGACAAAGGAAGGGGTATAGAAAGGAAGAATTATGATGTGTGTGTATGGACAGTACAGTTGGGGTAGATAACGCCGTGCTTCTACATAATACTATGAGAGGCAAGATTTGCAGTAATGCTGGTTGGACAGGATATTATGTCAGCTTGTAGTACTATGGACAACCACTAGGAAAATATCAAGGTAGAAAGTATAAATATTGAATCTTTGATATAATTCAGGTATAAAAAATAAGATACGCAAAGAACTGCACTCTATTTAGTGATAAGAGACATACGGTGTAATAATGTCTGTAAGTATATCATGTATGCACCTTCTATGATACCAAAACATTATGAAAACAGTTTGCAATGTATTAATTTATCAAATCCATGTTGTCAAGCTATCTTTATCTCATTGATATTTGTACTTCAATAAAACAAAAAATAAATAATTAAATAAATAAATGCCATACTACTGTCAAAAAATAAATAAATAAATAAATAAAGAGGCTTTCTTTCTACCAGTGAACATGTTTGCTTTGTCATTTTGTCAAAGATAAGGTTATGAGTATGTTTGGAATTGCCTCTGCATCTTCTAAACTGTTTCACTGGTCCTGAGGTCTGCACTTTTTTTTTTTTTTTTTTTTTTTTTTGCCAGTACCATGCTGATTTTATCACAGTAGCCTTGTAATATAAACTTCAGGTCAGGATTGTAATGCTTCCTGCCTTGCTTTGTTACCCAGAATTGCTTTTGCAATTGAAAGTCTTTTTAGCTCCAATTTTATTTTAGGAATGTTTTCTCTAGTTCTCTGAGGTACGTCAGTGGTATTTTGATCAGGATTGCATTAACTCTGCATAACAGTTGGGGAGTATGGCCATTGTCTTTATGTTGTTTCTCCCAACCTGTGAGAAACATATGCCCTTCAATTTTCCGATACCGACTTCAATCTCCTTTTCAATGTACTACAATTTTCAATGTATAGAACTTTTACCTCTTTGGCTTGATTTTTTCCAAGTATTACTTTTCTAGGGGATGCTATTATGAAAGGTCTGCTTTCCCTATTTTCTCTCTCAGTTTGTTGTTTGTGTACTAGATTGCTATTATTCTCTTGGTATTGACTTTATATCCATCTATACTACTGTATTTGGTTATCAAATATAGAAGTCTTTTGGTGAATTTTGGGGGCCTTCAATATAGAGTATTATGATACTCTGAATAATGATAATATAACTTAATTTCCTACCCTTATTTCTTTATATTGTCTAATTGATCTGTCTAATATCGCTACAACTATAGTAAATGGGAGAGGTAATAGAAAACAGCCTTATCCTGCAACTGATTTAGATAAGTCATTAATTTTGGTGTTAGGAATCAAACTCAGGACCCTGTACTTGTCAGGAAGTTGCTATTACCACTGAACTATTTCCCTGACTCCTTGTACATAACTTTAGAGTGAAAGTTATGTACAAGGGGTCGGGGAAATAGTTTTGGGTTTTTTCTTTTTTTGAATTATAATGATGATACTTGCTGGTTTTTTCATCAATGGCTTTTGTCAAATTGAGGCAAAGATCAGCTATTGCAATTTTCTGTTGGGTTTTCATCATGAATGAAAACTTTGTAAAAAGTTTTTTCTTCATCATAGAGGTAATCTTTTTTTTTGTCTTTAGCTCTGTTGTTATGGTGCAGTACATTTATTAATTTGAGTATACTTAATCATTGCTGAATTCCTGGGATGAGTTCCACTTGCTCATGGTATATAACTTGTTGACTACCTGCTGCATTCTGTTTGCTAATACCTTATTCAGGATTTTTGCGTTTATATTCATTAGGGAGAATTGCTTATAGCTTTCTTGTTTGGTTGAGTCTTTCTCTGGTTTTGTTATCAAGACACCAAGAACTAGTTAGGGAGAATTCCTTCCTTTTCAATTATTGAAGAGTTTGAAGAAGAACTAGCATTAAATCTTCTCTAAATATTTGTAGAATTCATCCACGAATCCATCAGGACCTGCACTTATCTTTGTTGGTAAGCTTTTAATTACATTTTTAACTTCAGTGACATTCTGGGGTATGCAAAAATTTTATATTTTTTGATTTAGCTTTAGTAATTCATATATATTTAGAAAAGTGTCCATTTCTGCTATGGTTTTCACCTATAAAAATAAAAAAGTTTTGAAGTAGGTATTGATGGTGTGAATTTCCACTGGTCCTGTAGTAATTTCACCCTTTTTATTCCATAATCCATGTCTTTCCTTTCCCATTTTGATAAGGTTGACTAAGGGATTATCAAACTTATTCCTTTTTTGATTTTGGCAGAACTGCGGATTAAACTCAGGCCCTTGTGCTTGCCAGGGAAGCACTTATTCTACTGAGATATCTCCCTAGGCCCTATCAACTTTATTCTTTAAAAGAACCAACTCTTCAATACATTAATTCTCTGGATTGTTACATTAGTTTCAATTATTAATTTCTGCTCTGTTCGTTATAATGGCTTTCCCTGTATGGGCTTTGGACTTGACTTACTCTTCTTTCTCTTGAAATCTGAGGTACAACATTAGGTTGCTTATTGGTTTTCCTGATGTGAGAATTCACCACTATAAATTTCCCTCTTAGGCCTAGTTTCATTTTGCCCCACAGACTCTGGTATGTTTTACCTTTGTTTTATTTAATTGTAGATGTTGTTTAAATTTCATATTTGATCTATTGGTTGTGCATGATGGTGTTACTTAATTTCAATATGTTTATGGAATTCTTCCAGTTTATTTTGCAATTAATGTCCTATTGTATTGTACTATGGTCAGGTAAAATGCATTGGATAATTTCAATCTTTTTGTATTTACTTAAACATTTTCTGAGATCCTCTTTCTTATAAAAGAAAAGTATATCAGTACAATGGTAAAATCTTGCATTTATTATCTTAAATGGGCCTCAAATTTAACATCAAAAATAACGGAAAAACTAATACTGGATTTTGCAAGGCAGTACACATCATTGCCTATATAGGATTTTTTGTATAACTTTTTTTTTTTTTAGCTCCAATTGATTTTAAAGAGCTGAAAAAAATGAAGGAAAAATGAAATACTTGGCTTCAAAATATTCTTCCTTCAAGGATTTCACTAAAAAAGAAAACCAGTTCAAAATGAGGGCATAAGATTTAAATAAGAATTGGAAACTTGCATGGGGCCAGCATGACTTAAAATTCCCCATGTTGAAGCTGCATGGTGGGTAGATTAATGCTTGGTTAGTGGAAGAGCTGACATTGCCACACTGTGCAGACTCTTAGATTCATCTGACACTTGCATCTCCACCCTTCGCAATCATCTGCTGAGTTTTTTTTTTTTTTTTTTTTTTAACTAATAAAACCTGAATCTTTCTCCTGCCACAGAATGGAAGGAGTCCTGTATCTCCATGGATGGTTTAAGAAGACTGTTACAAAGTTTAAATGAAGTATTGTATATAAGATGCTGACACTAATACTTGAAACTCTGAAGCTGAAAACAAATCTCCTTTCTTTTTTTTAACTAGGAACAGAACTAAGGACCTTAAACTTTCCAGGCAGGTGCTGTGTCATTGGGCTATACTCTTGCCCCTCTTTCTAATAAATGCTTACATTTTTACAAATATTTTATCTGATTTCTAAACAGTTATCCTGATTTTAATCCTTCTAAGGTTATTTCAGGTAAAACAGTCTCAATAAAAGTGTCTTTTTGAGGAGAAGTCAGCCATTTCAGAAACAGAAATGTCTAATTGAGGTGTTGGTGGAATTTCCTACAGCTTACTCTGCGCATAAATTCATCTCTATAAAAAGAAAAAAATTTAGAGAGCCAAAAATAAATGTATGTGTTTTTGCTTGACTCCTGTAACTTTCCTCCGCTTGTCTGATGGCACTTTGTGTGCACTCTAACCTCATTCTATTGTACTCTAAGTGTATATTCGCGCTGCATTGCAGTGATCTCTTTCCATGTTGGAGTCTGTAGCCAATGAGGTTCTTGAGTTCAGGAAGCCTTCCGGATTTGTTATTGGTATTGTTTTCCCGAACCTAGTGTGATAGTTACCCTGGAATAGGTACTCAGAAGTAGCCGTCGAAAAATAATATTTTCCTTTCCTCTCCTCAGTTTGTCTTTTTCTCTTCTTTAGATATATTTAGATCTTCACTGAGATCTAAATTTAACTTGATTTTTTAAAAATTTCTGATATCCTATGATGCTCATAGAACACATTTTTCAAAATAGAGCTGCTTTATATTTATCAAGTTTCACCATCTTTAAAATTGTACTGTTCCACAAAAGGACCTTAGTTATTAAAGCCTGATATTCTTTGTAAGAGAGACCACAGATCATTTCCTTCTAGGTCTGCGATAATTAGTCAGTTACACACTACCAGCACAAAAGCAGTACGCAAGGCTTAGTAATCAACATCTGAATTGTAATTTTGAAGCTATAATGATGTCTTCAGATGCTTGAACATTCTTTATTTGCTTCGGAATTCTGTTTATCTCCAAGTGGTCAGATACGCATGACCCATTAAAGGAAACTCTGTACCTATTCAAGAGGGATAAGTTTGAAAATTAGAATTATTTGTCAGGCAACAGATACAATGTGCATTTTTTTATATTTGTGAATCTTGTGATCAAACTATATAAGCTGAATGGATATTCCATCACCTTTATTCTCATACAAAAATATACAGACTTGATTTTCCTTCTTTTAGAAAATACTAAATTTAAGTCAATTTTCTCTTGAACCTTTTTCAAGTTATTTTATAGAGCATTGATTTTTCTTTTCCTTTTAAAACTAACATATAGATCCTTGCAAGCTTTTCAAAGAGTTTATAAAGTATTTGCTTTCTAAAACATTTATAGTTGCTTTAACAAAAGGAGACAGTTGAACAATTATAATTTTTCTAACATGTCCTACTTTTTCTTTGAAATCTCTTACAATGTCTATCATTTTTATATGCAAAGACTGATGCTCAGAAAGATTTAAGGCATTCAGAAAAGCATAGAAAAGACAGAACAAAAATCTATCTATGAAACAGATAGTTCTAATTTTGAATTGGATATTTTAATAACAACATATACAAATTTTTATGTAACTGAAACATACTCTAAACATCTTTGAATAGTTGGAAGGCGTCAAAGCTCAATATTTTTTCATATTTTTTGCAAATGGAACAAATGTTTCTATTCATGGCATAATCACTGGCTATCACTCATGTTAATTTAGCAATTAGAATAACCCAATTAGATACTTCCAGTTATATGTTTCTAAAATTCAAAGCAAGGGCAAAACTAAAATTATGGTAGCTAAGTACAGGAAAGAAGTGGTGTAGCCTCACCGTACTGTAAATTATGTTCAGTATGCTCAGGAAGCACACATAAGAAATACTTTTTAAAGTCAAAAAAAGATACATTACTTTTTCAGTGTATTTGAACATTTTTTCTCTATGGGCTTAGTTTTCCTAGGGGACATTTTTTTACATTTCCCCATATTATTATGAAATTTTATGCACCACTATAACATATATAGTAGCATATTAATTTTATCATAAGTTGGTAATTGCTATTATCTCATTCTGAAAAGAAGCTGTCTATATTTTAAAGCAAGATTTTTCCAAATAGCAAGAGAATATTAATAACAGCTTCTTTTAATATCTTTGCCTTCAGATATCTTTTGTTCCAGGTGGTTGAATAGCCATGACACATTCATTCCAGGATGCCAGTGATCTACATAAGGAAATTTTTCTTTAAATAGTACTTAGAGTTACACTTTCATATATCCTCCCTGTTGGCAAGACTGAAGCAGAATAATAGGATGGGATGCTATCATCTTACCCTCTGCAGAGTTGATTTGCAGTGAAAGCATCCTTGTCTGAGTTAAATGTCCCTGTTGCTTTGTACAGAGAGCTCAGGAGACTAAAACATTGGCTGTACAGGCTTAGTAGGAGGTCTAGATTCATATAGCTTGGTGACCTGAGAAAGACTGACATGTGGAATCAAGGACAGTTTTCCTCATCAGTGGACCTCAGCTCTCAAAATCATCAAATCTCAAAATCATCATGCGGTTTAATAGTTTCTGGAAATCTGAAGGTAAGTAACACATTGTTTAATATTGTACAATGCTATTGAATTCAAATAATCTCTTAGGCTTTGAATATTTCTGGAAACACATGCACTTTTCTTTCTTTCTTTTTTTTTTTTTTTTTTTTTTTCTGGCTCCCTTAAGGGAAAGTCTGGGGATAGAACCAAGGTATTCTACACTGGCTGTGTTTGCATAAGTAGGCACTTAAACAACTGAGTTAACTGGCAGGCCCCCTGCGCATGCACTTCCAAGTGAATGTACACCAGTGTTTTGATGTGAATAAGAAGTCTTTATATTCACAAAATTAGGAAGTCATGATCCCCTCCAAGTTACCTAAAACAAAATTTCCATATATACAAATAAGAAATACAATGTGAAACAACTAAAACTGGTTAGAAATTCTGGAGATAAGTACAAAGTAGAACTTTTTAAATAGTTTTCCATCCAGTTGAGCTATTGATACCAAAAGGAAACATTTATTTTGGTCTAAGATTTTTCACTCCAGTATTATAAAGGGAAAATCTAACATCAGACAACTTGCAGTTCTTTGTGTTACTAGGTCTGTGAAGACCTGAGAGAGACAAGTCTTATGAAGAGAAATGCCAGATGGGTCTTTAGTTAAAACTGTTAAATCTCTAGCCAGGGCAGACTAATAATTGGTAGGATAAGGGCAATAAAATAATATTTGGAACAATTAAGTAATTGGGCAATAAATAATGCTTATTGTATTACATATGTATTATGTATTATACTATTTGATTTTATTATATTGAAATTTAATATAGTAATATTTTGTTACTATTATAATATTGTAATATTCTGTTCCTACATTATACCATAGATTTTTATTTGATAATAAAAAATCTATTTTTGAAGGTTTTTAGCTTCTAAGAGGTAAGCAATGGGTCAAGGTAGAGAAGCAATCCTCTGAATGTTTGAATCCTAAGACTTTATTAAAAGATTATTAAGAGAATGAATTTTTTAAAGAAAAGTGGTACAAAACACTCAAGTAAAAATGGTTCCCTTTTTGGTCTAAGATAATCCCTTTTTTTTCAAACACAGTAAAATTTGCTTTATAAAATATTATCTCAGTAGTGTTCTGGAGAACAAAAATGGAAGGAATCATGTCCACTCTTTGAAAATTATTAGGGAGCTTAAATATAATTGTTGCAAGAGGTGAAACAGCAAATGGAGTAGATAATAGATCAAAGAGTAAAACTTTAGAAAAAAAAAAAAAAAAGGTGATAGCAGACTATATGTGCTGACTTTCCTCAGAGACAGGTAATCAAACTTAAGCATTTTGTTTAAATGCTAATATAAAGTTATACTGTTTGCCAAAGAACTGAAGACCTGTAAGTTAGAAGCTTCATATCAATTCGATCCAACATTTACATTACAAAGCTGGATATGTTAGTACAAGCCTGTACTTCCAACACTTGGGAACCTGGCAGGAGATTTGCTGTGCATTTCAGGCCAGCCTGGGCTAGTGTGAGTTAACGGCCAGACTGACTTACACAGTGAAGTCTTGCCTGGAAAAGGCAAAACTTAGATCCCACATCAAGAAAGGTGTCTGTCTATGGGCTTGAGGAGCATCAGCCAAGGCAGGGTGAGTGGGGGATGAAAAGGGGAAGTGGGCCAGGGAAAAGGAAACAGTTGAGGTTCAGAGAAAGCTTTATGCCATCTCAAGATGGTGAGCGGGCTTAGATTCTGTTACTGTATCACCATACTTGGAATAATCAATTTTAAAGAAGAAAAGCTTATTTTGGTTAACAGTTTTTGAGGTTTTAGTCTATGGATGGCTGGCTGGTCCCTTGCTTCTGAGCCAATCATAAGCAGCACACATTAGATGATGTGCAGTGACCCAAAGCCATTAATTTCATGACCCCATGCAAAGAGCCTAGAAGACAAACTAGGTTTCAATATAACCTTGAAGGTAATGTCTGTTAGTGGAAAGGTTTTTACTGCACTAAACTGCTCAGAGGTCCCACATCTCCAGATGGTGCCCGGCTAAGGATAATCATCTGTCACGTGGGCCTTGGTCTGTAGCAAGACACAGAATCGAACAGAATTTTCTTCTTTTTTTAAAGTGGATGAAAAAATAGTAAAATACACACACACACACACACACGCACACACACATTAGAAACAATATAGAATTACACTGAGCAAAATGATAGAAATTCCACAACAGTTGTTACTTGGCATAATGTCAACAAATTTGTTGTTCATGTTACTAGACATAAGCATCCAAAGTTGGCCTAAAAAGTTATAAAAAATTAAAAAGGAGAGAGAAAAAAATAAACCATTGACTGCTCCTTTCAATAAACCAGCCAAAATTAGCAGAAATTAGCATTGAATTTATCCAAGCTATCCTGTTCATATATATATATATTGCTTTTTCGCCTATCTCTCTCTTTCTCTTTCTCTCTGTTATATTTTCCCTCATCCCAGTTATTCCTTTCCATTGAACTGTTATTTTCCTTTTCACAGTATCTACTCTAACTTCCGTATTTTATTTTTTGCTTCTTTTTTATTTATTTTTTTATTGAAGAACAAGTAGCAATGAGACAGTTTTAAATCAAATTAGTAGGACAGATTCAACAATTTATACATTGCACATTGCTTTTGTAGTGGCTTTTTGTTGCACAAGGTGCATGCATAATACTCTATGTACAAATACTATTAGAGCAGATGCCTCTGATCAATGAATTAAGAGAATGTAGCTGTATACCTATCTTTTTTTTCAAAGCTCAATCATAGTGCAGTTTCAATAATTAGACGTTTTACATTGTTGTCTTCCTAGTGGTTATCCATACTACAAGAAGCAGACATGATATCCTGTCCAAACACTATAAAGTGCATATATTTCTTCTCATAGAATTACGCCAAAGAACTGCATATTTATCCTAACTGTATTGTTTATACAAACACAGAATGTCTCCTCCTTTGTGTGCCCTTTTTTGTTTAGTCCTGTCAAAGATCAGTGTTCTATTGTCATTCAATTATTATAGGTGCTTGAATTCAGCAAAACAATCCAATACAGTCCAACAATCCACAATAATAGTGGGTTATCTGAAGAAGATGTTGGCTAGAGCCATTAACAGCTCAGCTTATTATTATGGCTTTGTTTTATATGCCTAATTTTTTATACTTTTCTGCTGAATGGTTAAGACTGAGACAAAGCAAAACAAAAAATGCAACTTTTGTATCTGACGATGTCAGTCAGGTCAACTCAGAGCTTATCCTGTAACCCTGTACCTCACTCTGTAGATCCTTTGTCAGTGTCAGCCATGTGGATAAGTCATGGCCATTGCTTGGTCAGTTTTTTCTCTGTGAAACCCTGAGAGAAAGTTTTCTCTCCATGTGACTCTCCTTAGGCTCACTGTGGATCATCAATTACATTCCTCTGTGACTCCATAATCTCCTTGATCAGAAAATTTGGGATACAACTGAGTTCCATGATGTTACAGTACAGGTTCTGCTATGTCCTGAGTCTTCACTGACCTTGAAAGGCCAAATAATAAATTTGAAGCATTTATATTGAAGTGGATGTCACTTGAACATATACTCATAAGTGAAATAAACCAGCCACACATGTACAAATATTGTATAGTCTCCCTAGTATAAGAAATCAAAAGAAGAAATACAAAAAGAAAGGTAAAACTACAGCTAAAAAGAATTTAGTCAGATATTAGGGTAAACTGTATTGCATATGTTGAAAGGTAATGATAACCTTTTCTTCTGCATGGTTAACAACCTAAGTTCACACATCAAAAATTGGAGAAGTGTAAGGGCTGCAAGCTCAGCCAACATTTTGGCACTTTCATATTTTATTTACTTTCAGGTTCTTACACTAGTGAGACACTGTGATGTTTATATATAACAGGATTTTCTACATTTTCTATATTATCTATATTTTCTGTAATACAAGGATTTCTAATAAGCAAGTCACTTTGTTCAAGTATCCTTGCTGTTCTCTACACCAAAGGGCAAGAGTATGTAATAAATTTTTATAGGGCCAGCCAAATAGCTCAGTGGACTAAAGCTCCTCATTAGGTAAGCACAGGAACTGGGGTTCAATTCCTGGCATGCCTTCCAGCCTTGATCCTGGAAGTATGCTAAATCCGTGACTGAGACTGGTCATGGTGGTACATGCCTGTAATCCCAGTGTTTGGGAGACTGAAAACAAGAGTATCACTAGGAGTCAGACATGCATAGTGAGACACTGTAGACCCTGTACTAAATACATAAAAAAGTAATAACTTTAAAAAAAGTAATAACTTACAAAGGGTTTTTACTTAGTCTTATTATAATCAAATCTTTGCTCTAGCAATCTCAAATTAAAATGTAACCTGTTCGTTTTAAACCAAAACTTTATTATTATTATCATTATTACTATTATTATTATTATTATTGGATTTTAGGGAAGGGCCTACAGGGTGTTCAGGGTCTCACCACTAGATCAGACTCATAGTGATCCGCCTGCTTACATCCTCCCAAGAGCTAAGATTATAGGCATGTGACACCATGCCCAATCTCAATTGCTGTCTCATTGCACCATGGGGGGGGGGGGTCTAGAACATCAAGCCCAGAGATGGAACCCTCTGCCCCTGTACCTGCTTGTGGGCATGTTAATCCACTGAGCTATTTGGCTGGCCCTTATAAATGTGTTTGAAATGTTTAAAACAATATAACACATAATCATTTAATGCAGATTTGGAAATTAGGGGCAGAATCAAAATCAAGATATAATTTTTAAAGGTCTAGGAACATTTGTTTAAAATCATCTTTCAATATGGGGTACACTTTTATCACTACTATAATGGATCAACACAGACCTAGAGGAATTATGCTTATAAATGCAGTATACAAAACCTCTTGACTGCAACTAACACTTAATGTTTAGTGTTAATTTCAGAAGACATTTAAAATTTTTGCAAAGATACATTTGACAGCATCAGCCCACTGAATTTTCAGAGAATTCTCATAGTCAGTTAATGTTATAATAAAAATGGAGACCATGCACTTCTGATCACACCTTAGTCCCCTTTTCTGTGCCACTGTATCTCTAAGCCAAAGAGGTATACTCCTTCAAGTTCCTGTGCCACTGCCATGTCTTTATGCATGCCTTCTCTAAACCTCTTAAATACAGATGACACAAAGTACAGGCATATTTCTCATTATGCAAGCATACTCCCACAGACGATTTCTACAGGAAAACACAGAACAGCTGCATTCCACTTTTCTTGGCATGAATAGGGCCTTTAATATCAATACTGAAATGGAAGTGATTAGTACTATTTACTGAATTTTAAAGCACCTTAGGATGTTCAGCCAGACAGTTTATTTGATTGGCTGAACATGCGGACACCTCATTTTTGAAAAAATATATTGGCAAAGGCAAAGAAACAGCTATCTGGCTGGTTCGCTGACATTTTCAGAGGATTTGAGTTGGTATTTTTGCTTTTAAAATGATACTTTTGGCTGGGCGTGGTGGCGCATGCTTGTAATCCCAGCACTCGGGAGGCTGAGGCAGGAGGATTGTTGTGAGTTCGAGACCAGCCTGAGCTACAAAGTGAGCTTAAGGCCAGCCTGAACTGCATAGTGAGACCCTGCCTCAAAAAGACAAAAAAAAATAAAAATAAAATAAAATAAAATGATACTTTTGTAAAGAATAACATGCTCTTTGTAGCATTATGTGGTCGTCTTTATCTAAGCACACTTGTGAACTCTAACATTAAGATTATTGAGTATCATTTAGACTAGGTTTAATATAAGCTTACAAAAAGCTTTCATTTGTGATGCTGTAAGGAATAATACTCAGTACATAAATGATCCATTTAAATGGTAAAACACTGATAAGACATAGATGGTGTTACTACCTGTGTTTAAAGGTAGTACGGATTCAAAGCTGACATTAATTGCTTGTTGATAAATTATTTGATTTAGAAGATATTTTTATTCACTTTATTCTTTCTCTATAGTACATACATATTTAATATTTCTCACTATAGTGCACTTACCTGTATTCCAACAGTCTGAAAAAATTAAGATGAAAGAAATGTTTAAGAGAAATGTTCCCAAAACCTAGAGTTTGAAGAATATGATTGTAATGCAAGTCATAGTTTTTTAAATACAAAGTTCATAATAACATGCACCATTTGGTTCTTGTATGATCCCAGAGGACCATGTGTGAAATGCTTGGTCCTTGTGTGGTGCAATTGGGAAGAAATGGAAACTTTAAAGGATGAGACATTGTGAAGGTCATTAAGCTCTGAGAGTATGCTTTGGGAGTGGACTGCAGTACCCAAGACTGGCTTACTTATCACAGGCTGAGGAGCAGTGGGATCCATTTGTCAGGAATCCAAACCATTATTTTTTCCTTCACAGTAACAAATATATGATAAAAACATTGTTTATTGGTATAACAAACATGTTTCAATCTGAATACCATACCATATAGATAATGCTTTTTGATGATACCTTACAATTAAAGTATGATTTTGGATTATAATGAAGTCAAATTAAATTGATAACAGAGATTTTGTAACTTCAAGTATATGGAATTCAGCATAATGCTAATAAATAAACAATGGAGCCAAGTAAAACATTAACACACCATTTAAGATCAATCAAAAGAAAAGCACAGCATATCAAAATTTAGAAGATGTTGTTAAGACACTACTGTTAGCTTTCTGTCAATGTGATAAAAATACTATGATAAGCATTTAAAAGGAAAAATTTATTTTGGCTAACTTCAGAACTATATGGTTGCTTGTCCTTGTTGTCTTTGGGGCTGTCATGAGGCAGTATGTGAGGGCCACAAATATGTGGAAAAGAAGTCTATTCACCTCATGGTGGCTAGAAAGTAAAAAGAGAAAGAGGAAGAAGAAAGGGTCTTAATATCGTCTTCATGAGCACATCATAAATGGCTTAATTTCTGTCCACCTGAAAAGTTTGCACCATCTGCTAGTATAGCATTCAGATGAAGAACAATCTTTCAGCATGTGAGCCTTGCGGGGAGCATTGGGGATCCAAAGCACATACAGGAAAACAGGTAGGTATAAATGCCTTGGTGAAAACAGGAAACAGATCTTAAACTCGTAACTAATAACTCACCTTGAGAAATGAGAAAACTGAAAGTAAACTGAACAAATAGGAGAAAATAATAGTCACAACAGAAAGAAATACAATGTAGAATACAAAAAGACTAAAAAGAGTACAACAGAAACTTATTCTCTGAAGACATCAAAAATATTGACAAAGATTTAAGAACTTGATAAAAAAGAGTTGAATTACTAAAATGAGAAATGGAAAATTGAAAAATGCCACCATCATTACAGAAATGAAATGTGACAAAGGTATATTAAGAATAATTGTATTGCAAACAATTAGTTAATAGGCCTTCACTTTAAAATCAGAAACAAGATCAGGATGTCCACTGTCTACACTACTTACTATTCAGTTTATCTCTGCAAACATTTGCCTGAGAAATTAGATGAGGGAGAGAAATAAAAGGAAAAGTGATTGGAAGAGAAAAAGTGAAATTATTATTTGCAGATGACATAATACTCTACTTAGAGATCCCAAAAACTCCAGCAAGATTCTTGCAGATTTAACCATGAAATTCAACAGTGAAGTGCGATAAAAGTCAACACTCAAAAATCAGTAACATTTCTATACACAAGCAATGAAATACTGAGAGATGAGAGAAACCACACCCTTCACAATAGCATCTAAAGAAGTAAAATACTGAGGAATCAATCTCACAAAGGACATAAAGGATTTATGGTACTCTGAGAAAAGATTTAAGAAGATTTTCTGTTTTTATTAATTTTATTGAAAAACAAATGGCAATGAGACTGTTTCAAAACTGATTATTAGGACAGTTTCAATAAATAATACATTGCGTATGGTTGTCTTCATAGTGGTTATTCATAGTACAAGATGCAGACATGATATCTTGTCCCAACACTATTAGTACAAACCTTTTAAGAAGATTTGAGAGAATGGAAAAATATTCCATGCTCCTGGATAATCAATATTGTGAAAATTGTCATCCTCCCAAAATTGTTATACAGATTCAAAGAATTCCCAATTAAAATAGTATACCTCAAAGAGCTGGAACAAACTTTCCTCAAATTCATTTGAAACCAGAAGAGACCTAGAATAAAAAAAAAAAATCCTGGGAAACAAAGGAAAGGCAGGAGGTACCACAGTCCTTAACCTGAAATTATACTGTAAAGCTACTATGATAAAATCAGCATTGTGGTGGCATAGAAATAGACCTAAGAATCAGTGGAACAGATTAGAAGATGCAGACATTGCTGCAAACACACTCAGCTACCTATAAAGACAGGTACTTAGAGATAAACAGTAAAACATGTTCACTGTAAGAAAGATAATCTCTTTTGCTTCTTTAAAACTTTTATTTTTTAAGAGAGCACAATTATGAACTAAAAACAGAAAAAGTCACAAGTGATACAGAGTTTCACTTATCAAGGTAATATGAATTTCACAGTATGAGCTGTAATACATAGCATTGTCTTTCAAGCAGTTATTCTGAGTACCAGAAATATGTATGTAAAATTGAGGAAGAAAGAAATATATAAGAAATTAAGAAGAGAAAAAGTATGAACAAATGAACAAAGGCGATGGAACAAATTTAAATATTAACTGCTCCTTTTCAAAGATAGCATCTTTAATAAATAGTGCTGAAAAAATTGGTTATCCACATGCCAAAGGCTAAAACTAGACACATGCCTATCAGAATTACAATCAAAATGGATCAAAGATTTAAATATTAAAACAGAAAAACTAAATCTTCCTAAGGAAATGTAGGTTGAAATATCAAAGGAATAGGGGTGGGTAGAGACTTCATGAACAAAAAACAAACAGGAAATAATTTAAAAAATCAAAAACTGGGATCTCATTTTTTGAAAAGTTTCTGTACTTTATTTTTAATAATTTTATTGAGAAACAAATAGTAATGAGACAGTTTGAAAACCTATTAGTAGGACAATTTCAATAATAAATACATGGCATTTTGTTGTCTTAGTGGTTATTCTTTGTACAAGATGCAGGCATGATATCATGTCCAAAAACACTATTAGAATAAATCTTTTGATTCAGTGAATTAAGAGAATGTAGCTGTATAACTATCTTACCTATTTTGAATATACAAAATGGTCATTCATTTATATCCACCTTCTTTGTTTGGTTTTGTCAGAGAAAGGTTTTTCATTGTCATTTAAATGTTGTAGGAGTGTAAATTCAGCAAAATATTCCAATATAGTACAGTAGTCCATAATAGTAGTGGGTTATCCATAGGAATGGCAACTTCAGAAGTTGTTTACTTGAGCCTTTTATAGTTCAGCCTATTAGTATGGTTTTACTTATTATACCTTCTTTTTTTACTTTTCTGTTAGATGGTTAAGAACAAGATAAAGCAAGACCTATATAACAAGAAATGAAACATTTGTATCTGATAAGTCAAGTCCTATCAGGATTTATTCTGGAAACCTGTACCATACTTTGTGGATTATTTGTCAGAGTGAGCCATGTGGATGAGTCACAGCCATTGCCTGATCAATTATTTGTCTAGGAAAGCCTGAGAGAATGTTTCCTCTCCATGTGACTCTCCATAGGCACACTCTACATCATTTATCACATTACTCTATGGCCCCATAATCTCCTTGATCAGAAAATTTAGTATACAACTAGGTTACATGATGTTAGAGTATAGGTTCTCCTATGTCCTAAGTCTTCACTGACCTTCAAAGGCTAGGGCCAAAATGTTGACTGTCCATCCAGACCTTCTTTTCCCCTAATTATTGGTCTGCAAATTTAGGTTGTTAACCCTCAAAAAGAGAAGCTTATTATTACCCTGCAACACATGTAATTGAGTTTAACCTATCTGTCTGAATATCAAACATCTTAGGCATAACATGGAACAGGTATTTTCAATCAAGTATTTATATTGATATATTAAACTTTAAATCCTACAGAATATGAAGAAAGCAGTTTAAAAAATAAAAATATTAAAATAATATGAATAAACATATTTTAACACAGAAATTTAGAAATCTAACCATGTACAGCATTGTAGCAGGATAGTCGTCTGCTACAGTTGTCCATTTTTTTCATTTATTGCCTTTTTTTAAAAACAAACATTTACTTGAAAGACATGAAGGCAATAATTGTTATGCCATGACAAACAGTACATACTTAGAAAACCAGAATGCCAGGCATTCCAAGTATGAACCTCCTATTAAATATTGCTATATTCAGTGCAGCTGCTTAGTTCACAGATATCAGCTTATATAGTTAGTCAGCATAAGAATCATACCAATTAAAAAAAATCCTGATGATATTTCACAGTAACATTGCCTTACACAACTTGTGCATATAAATGGATGGCTTTGTAACTGTCAAGTTTCCTGGCTTTTTTCTTGCCCTCTATTTCTTGTCTAAGCCTCGTTCTCGTTTTCCTTTTAATTTTGTTAAAACTTTCTATTTGTATTTTTTCTTTTGAGCTCTTATACTAGAGAGATGATACAATATTTACACACATGAGTCTCGTTTACATCACATATGAGTATGTCTTCAAGTGGTACCCACTTAAATATAAATATTTCAAGTTTATCATTTTTATAGCTGAGCAATATTCTGTTGTGAAAAATACGACATGGTTTTCAGCCATTCCTCAGGTGACGGTCATCTTGTTTGTTTCCAAAACTTGGCTAACACAAATTCTGCTGCTATGAATAGGTATACATATATCACTATGATATGAAGTTTTCAGTTCTTCTGGGAAAATTCCTAGTAGGGGGATAGCTGGTTTGCATGGAATTTCCAGTTCTAGTTTTTTAAGGAATCACCACAATGTTTTTCATAATACCTGCACTAGTCTATATTAACACCAGCAATGAGGAAGGCTTCCTTTTTCCCCATAGCCTCTACAACATTTGTTGTTAGTTGATTTGTTTATAATACCCTTTCTTTCTGGGGTAGCTGGGATGTCAGTGTTGTTTTAATTTGCATTTCATGGATGGCTAGTGCTGTGGAGCATTTTTTTCATATATTTATTTAATTCTTTCATTTCATCCTCTGAGAAATGTGTGTTCATATCAGACGACCATTTTTGGATTGGGTCTTTAAATTTTGGGGCCCTAATGGTTTTTAGCTCTTTATACATTCTAGAGAGCAGACCATTGTCTGAGTGCTTAATAGTCAAGACATTTTTTCCAAATTTGTGGGTCTTTTCACTTTGTTGATAATATCTTTGGACATGCAAAAACTGTAAGAGGAGGTCCCAGTTGCTAATTCTTCCAAGTATTACCCATATGATTTGATTTTTGTTCCTGAACTCTTTGCCCACCCCTATGTCTTCAAGAGTTCCTCCTAGTTTCTCTTGCAGGAGATCTACTGTTTGTGCTTTAATGTTTAGATCTTTAATCCATTTTTAGTTTAGGTTAGTGAATGGTGATAGACCTAGTCAAGTTTTAGTTTTTAGGATGTAGAGAGCCAGTTTTTCCAGCATCATTTATTTGTTAAAGAGGCTATCTTTTTTCCAGTAAGCATGTTTGGCACCTTTGTTGAAGATCAAGTGGTTGACTGTGTTCATAGAAGCTTCTGCAACTTCTAATCTATTCCATTGACCCTCAGGTTCATTTTGTTGCCATTACCATGAGGATTTTATCACAGTAGCTTTGTACTATAATTTCAAGTCAGAAATTGTAATACCTCCTGACTTATCTTTGTTCCTCAGGATTGCCTTTGCTATTCTAGGTCTTTTTTGATTAAAAATGAATTTTAGAAACAATTTCTCTAGGTCTGGAATGTATATTGGTGATATTTCAATAGGGATTGCATTAAATCTGTGTAACAATTTTGGAGATATGGCCATCTTCACAGTGTTCATTATTCTTGTCCAGGAGGAGGGAATATATTTCCATTTTCTGGAATACTCTATGATCTCTTTTTTCAGAGTACTGTAGTTTTCCTTGAAAAGACCTTTGACTTCTTTAGTTAGAGCAATTCTAGGATTTCATATTCTGTAGTTCTATTATAAAAGGTATTGTTTCTCAAATTTCCCTCTCAGTGTGTTTGTTTGCAGGAATGCTGTTGACTTTTGGATACTGACTTTATATGTTGCTATGCTCTTGAATATTTGTATCAATTCTACTAGGTTCTTGTTAGAGCATTTGTGTCTTCCAATAAAGTATCATGTCATCTGCAAACAATGATACTTTAACTTCTCCTTTAGCTATTCTTATTCTTTCTATTTCTCTCTCTTGTCCAATGCCTCTAGCTAATGATTCCAGAACCATATTGAATAGGAACAGTGATAGGTACAACCTTATCTTGTACCACATCTGAGAGTAAAAGATCGCAATTTTTCCCCGTTTAGAATTATATTAGCTGTTGGGTGCCAGAGATGGTTTTTTACCAGAATGAAATACAAGCCACCTATTCCAATGTTCTGTAGGACTTTGAACATAAATGAGTGTTGGACATTATCAAAATCCTTTTCTGCATCAATTGAGATTATCATGTGGTTTTAAATTTGGTTCTGTTGATATAGTGTATTATATTTATAGATTTCCATACATTCAACCACCCTTTCTACCCTGGGATGAGTCTTACCTGGTCATGGTGTACAATATACTTGATGATTTGCCGTATTCTTTGATATAATTTTATTAAAGATTTTTATATCAATGTTCATAAGGTAGATTGGAGTGTAATTCTCTTTTTTAGTTGCTTCTTTCCCTGGGCTTGGTATCAGTATAATACTTGATTCCAGCAATATCATTTTGGAAGAATAGCTTCCTTTTCAATTGCATTGAAGAGTTTGAAGAGTATAGGGATTATTGTCCATCTTTTTTTTTTTTTTTGCAGAATTCAGCTGTGAATCCATCAGGACCTTGACTTTTCTTCATCAGTAGTTTTCTTATAACATTTTGTATCTTATTGGCTGTTATTGGGTTTTGAGAGTTGTTATATCTTCTTGACTCAGTTTTGGTAATTGGTACCTTTCTAGGAATCTGTCCATTTCTTCTGTTTCTCCTGTAGTGTGAGAGTAAAGGTTCTTAAAGTAGTTACTGACAATCTTCTGAATTTACACTTGGTAAATAATTACATCATTTCATTTCTTATTTCTTGTATTTGAATTTTTTCTTTCCTCTTTTGTTAGACAGGGGCTTATCAATTTTATTTAATCTTTCAAAGAACCAGATTTTTCATTTGTTAATTCTTTGAAATGTTTTCTTCTTCTCAATTGAATTAATTTCTGCTCTAATCTTTATGATTTGTTCCCACTTTTTTGCTTAGTGTTTGGTTTGCTCTTCCTTTTCTAAATGCTGGAGGTGCAACATTAGGGTGATTATTTGTTCATCTTCTGTTTTCCTAATGTGTGATTTCACAGCTATAAATTTTCCTCTGAGTACTGCTTTCATGGAATTACATAGATATCAATAAGTTGTGCTTAAATATTCATTGAATTGTAGATATTGCTGAATTTCTGACTTAATTTCATCTATGAGCCATTGGTTACTGAGTATAGTATTGTTTAATTTCCATATATTTATGGGATTTTTCTGTTTTCTTGTCTTTTTATTTCCAGCTTCATTGCATTGTGGTCAGATAATATGCATGTCATAATTTCTGTTTTCTTGCATATACTTCAGCATGGACAATGCACTGGTATGTGGTCTATTTTAGAGAATGACCATGTATAGCTGAAAAAAATGTATATTCAGCTGTTGCTGGGTGGAACACTCTACAGATGTCCACCAAGTCCATTTGTTCCAAGCTCTGGTTCAGTTCTGCTACTTGCTTGCTAATTTTTTGTCTGGTTGATCTATCTTTTTGAGATAAGGGGTTGTAAAGTCACCTGTTAAGATTGTGGTCTTAAATATTAGGTTTTTCATGTCCATTAAGAGTTGCCTTACATAGTTAGGTGCTTCTGTGTTTGGTGCATAGATATTTATGAGTGTTACCTCTTGCTCTTGAATTTTTCCCCTAACCAATATATAGTGGCCTTCTTTGTGTCATTTGATCCTTCTTGGTTTGAAGTTGAGACTGTTTGGGAATAGGATTGCTACCCCTATTTTTTTCTGAGGTTCTTGGGCATGTAGTATTGTTTTCCATCCTGTGACTGTCATCTTATGAATTTCTTCATCAGTTAAGTATGTTCCTTTTATACAGTGTATTGTTGGATTTTGTTTCCTAATCCTTATTTTAATTTATTTTAATTGGTTAATTTAGTCCATTTTCATTGATGGTAATAATTGCCATGTGTTGATTAATGATTAGCATGTTATTTACCTGCTGTTGTTTACTCCTTTTTCTCCTGTTTTTAATTATTTGCTGTATTTAGTGGGTTCCTTCTGTTCTTTTTCCTTGAATTCTGATCATTTTGGTTTTTCTCTAGAACATCTTTTAGTACTTTGTGTAGGTTTGGCTTTGTCATCATGAAATTATTTAGTTGTTCTGACATGAAAATATTTCACTTCTCCATCTAACTTCAAAGAGAGTTTTGCAAGGCATAGTAATCTGTGCTAGAGTTTGTTTTCATAGAAGACTTGAAGTATTCTGCTCCATGTTGTTCTTGCTTTCATGGTTTGTGACAGTTAACCATTGTTTTGATGTGTTTTTCTTTAAATGTGATCAATTTCTTTTCTCCAACAGCTTTCAGTATATTGTTCTTGTTCTGGAATTCTGGGATCTTGACTGTTATATATCTTGGTTTATATTTAATTGGGTTGAAGTTACTTGGAGTTCTCTATTTTTCAGTTACCCGAATGTCAGACTGTTTTGTTATAATTGGAAATTTTTGTGCTATTACTTGTGCCTGTAATGTTTTCATATCATTTGTATCGACTTCTTCTTTCTCATTGATGCCTATTAGTCTCACGTTATTCATCTTTGCATTGACTTGCAGGTGATGAATCATTTTTTCCTGCATCTTAGTTTTTATTAAGCGATGTTTTGTTACCTTTTCACTAACATCGATGGAGTCTTCCAGATCTGAAACTCTATCTTCACTTTCACTCAAACAGTTTTGGAAGCTTGGGATTGAGATTTTAAGTTCCTCTATATCTCTTTGACTCTGCTTCATGCAATCCATTTATTTCCTGTATTGCTCATTCAAGGAATCTGTTGTTTTTCTAATCTCCTCTATTTATTTTTTATCAATGTGTTCTTGAGAGACAGTTATCAATTCTTTTACTACGCAGAGTGTTTCGGATCTGATTTCCTCTATATGATTGTGCATTTGATTCTTCACTTCAGATGCTATAGGTTAAAAGATTTCTTTATTTATTTCAGAGATTAATTGTAATCTCAGTTCCTCTATACCTTTCTGTTGTTGTTTCTTTATTTGAAGTTATCAGTTCAGACATTTCAGCTGCGTTAATTTCTGCTGTACTTGTTCAGGGTAGGCTTGGGAGCTGAGAATGCATTTTGCTCCTTCTCTTTGTCATTTTTTTTTATTGAACCAGGGATTGAACTCGGGCCCTTGCACTTGCCAGGAAAGCACTTATTCTACTGAGCCAGCTCCCTGGCCCCCTCTCTATGTCATTTTATATAGCACTGTGCTGTGTCCTTTTTTATATTGCTTTGGTGCAGTTATAACCCTAGCACCTATTAAAATTTGGGTGCAGAACTTAATAGTGCATACAGTTGTGCCTGGCTATTGTGCTGTGCACCTTCATGCTGCAGCCCTCGGAGGTGAACCTGTTGTGTGCCTCTGGCAAGACGTTGTGCTCCTGGATTAGCTCAGTGGTTTTGGCATCTAGTCCCTGTGTAGGGACTTCAGCTGTAGAGTTTCACCCCTGCCCTGTATGCCAGGCCTGGGCTGGGTCTGAAGGGGTCCAAGGGCACAGGAGAGCCTAGAACTCTCCTACACACTCACTGTCCCAGAGCTTGGGATGCTCTTCAGGGGTCCTGAGACTAGGAAGGAAGTTCTCACTCACAGGTTGTGCTTGGACTTGGTCTAGAGAGGTCCAGTGGGCTCAGGGGAGCACAGAAGCTCTCCCACACACTCACAGGTAGTGGGCTTAAGCGGGTCTCAGTTTCTGTATTTAAAGCAAATATCAAACAGAGTGATAAGAATACCCACAAAGAGGGATAAAAAGTTATACCAACTGTCTCTCCTACAAAGAACTTCTATCTAGAAAATATAAAGATTTATATAGAATAAGGCCCCCAAGTTATAAGGCCCAACCCAAAAATGGACATCTGAGATTATTATACACTTTATAGAGGAAGAAATACAAATGGCAAGTAAATATATGAAAAAAAAAATTCAACATCATTGGTAATTCCAACAATGCAAGTAAAAAAGCACTGACATTCCTTCTCACCCCACAAAGAATGGCTAACCTGAGGAAATCAGAAAAAAAAAGGCTAAATAGCTCAGCAGATTAAAGTACCCCCAAGCCGGGCATGGTGGCGCATGCCTGTAATCCCAGCACTGAGGAGGCTGAGGCAGGAGGATTGTTGTGAGTTCGAGACCAGCCTGAGCTACAAAGTGAGCTTAAGGCCAGCCTGAACTGCACAGTGAGACCCTGTCTCAAAAAAATAAAATAAAATAAAATAAAAAATAAAGTACCCCCAAGCAGACACAGGGATGGGGCTTTGATCATCAGGCCTACCATTCCACTCCCATTCCTAGGGCACACTAAGATGGCAATTGAGACAGGGTGTGGTGGTGTGTCCCTGGGATTACCCCAGCTCTTGGGAGGCTGTAAACATGCAGATCACTACAAGTGTTATTTAGTAGTGAGACCCTGAACAACCTGAAGACCCTTCCCTAAAAGAACAAAGAACTCAGCCAATAGCAAATGCTGGAGGTGCTGTGGATAAAAAGGAGTTCTTCTCCACCATTGGTGGGAATGCATTGTGGTACAACCAATACGGAAATCAATGTGTAGATTCTTTCAAAAGCTAGGATTGGAGGTCCCACTCAAGCCAGCTATTCCTCTCCTGCGTATCTTCCCAGAAGAAATGGAAACCACATACTATAGCAGTATATGTGCACCCATGTTTATAGCAGGCAATTTGTCATAGCTAACTCCTAGAAACAATCCAGATGCCCATCATCAGCTGAAGAACACACAAAGATGATATAGTATTTTTATACAATGGAGTATTATTCAGCTATAGATTAGGACAAATTTTAGTCTCTTTTTAGTAAGTGGGTGCAACTAAAGAACTACTCCTAAGTTAAAGAAATCAGACCTACATGTGCAAGCATTGTATTGTCTCCTTATTCTGAGAACCTGGAAATGAAAAATGGAATCTGAAGGGTACAACAGATAGTGCAAAAAATTAATGGGCTTATTCAATAGAACAGGGCTACTAAAAAAAAAAAAAGAAGAAGAAGAAGAAGAATAGGGCTACTAAGTTGAGGAGAAGGACAGGAGAGGAAGTGGGGGAAAGAGATTTATCTATTTATGTGAACAGGATGATTTGGATGACCTTACTGTGCATATCTGTAGACTTACGCAAAAGGGCAGATAATACTTAATTTGTTTTTCTTTAATTTTTATTCATGTTAATGAGAAAAAAGATAACATAACAATAAAACAGTTTCAAAATGGGTTAGTAGGACTGTCACAGTAATTAGTACATTGCATGTTGTTGTCTTTGTAGTAGTTATTCAGAGGACAAATACAGCTTCTCTAACTGCAATGGAACACCCATCTCTGTGAAAACAAAACAAAAAAGGGGGATATAAATAAAGGAACCATTTTGTTGTGGAAAAAAATATATGTATATACAAGTTACCCAGGATGGATATGTGGCTACTTTCTCTTAGTTCATTGTGAAGAAAGATTTGTACTAATATTTTTTTTATTTATATATTTTTTGTATTTAGGACAGGGTTGCAGCATGTACAAGGTCTCACTGCATAGATCGGATTCATAATGACCCTCCTGTTTATAGCCTCCCAACTGCTAGGATTACAGGCATGTACCACCATGCCCAGTCTAATTGCTGTCTCAGTGCCCTCCAGGTGCAAGGATGGCATGGCAGGCCTAGGGATCAAACTCCCGGCCTCTGCCTAATATTGTTTAGAGAAGATATAATACTTAAATTGTTTTGTCTCTATTTTTCAATTGACTTACTCTTTATCTTCTTAATTTCTTACACATTTTTTTCTTTTTATCATCTTCCAATTTTACATGCATATTGAATAACTACAACACTATGCATTACAACAAATATTGTGAAATTCATATTACTTTGTGAAGTGAAATTCTGTGTCTCTTGTAATTTTTTCTGTTTTAATTATAATTTTTACTCTTTAAAAAATAAAAATAAATCAAATAATAAGAATGAATATTCAACTTCCTATGCAAATACAAACTATATACCAACTCAACAAATGTAAAAACTAAAATTTGTGCAAGAAATATTGAGATTGATTCAGTAGTGAAAAAGGTTTCACAATGAAAATTCCATGAGCATGTGGCTTCACTGGTAAATTTTGCCAAATGTTTACCGTCATATGAAAGCCAGAACATCACAGATAGTAAGCTATAGATCAACGACCTTATGAATAAAAACCAAAATGTGTCAATACAACAAACAGATCATCTCAAATTATAAAATGTAGCACACATGTTGACAAGGGGGCTTACTTTGAGATTTCAAGGATTTACTATAACATGAGTCAACTCTATAATTTATTGCTGGAATAAAAAATCAAAATTGCATGATGCAAAAAAGTACTTACATGGTCCAACATTCTTTCATGACTAAATGTATGTGGTCTGATAAAGCACATCTATAAAATCTGTGACAAATACAGTTTTGGTAAAAAGCTAAGGAATTTCTCCTGAATTCAGGTATAATCGAAGAAACTCTATACTCTCTAGTTTCATTCACTACTGCACTAGAAAGCCACAGAAGTAGACCAGTTGTTTCCAGAAAATGAAGGAACAGAGAAGACAAAACAGATAAAAATGAATTAGGATCATTTTTCAGATGGTGAGATATTATAGAAATAAATAATAGTGATGTTATAAACTTCATTAACATATTAAACTCACTGACTTATGAACTTTAAAAGACTGAATTTTTTTTTGAAACCAAGGATTGAACTCATGCCCTTGTACTTGCCAGGGAAGTGTTTATTCCACTGAGTCATCTCCCTGGCCCCAAAACACTGAATTTTATATTCTGTGAATTATATCTTAATTAAATGAAGAATGAAAGAAGGCATGCCACAGAAATCTAAAAAGTTCAAAACAAATTTGCATTTTAAAACAGCACAATTAGAAGAATATATTTGAATTTATTTAACTTTTAAGTAGCATACTTTTTGTATTGTGAGAAAATAGTATAGTAAAATCACATGCTAAAAACAAGAGGAGAAAGCAAGGATGGATTGGTTTACACTGGGAAATTATGCTAATCTCTTTGCTGTGCATTTGATAACTACAGATTTTACAATAAAGTTCTGTAATTTATATATCAGTCTGGCTTGAAAATTAGCCCAGGTAAAAGCAGAAATTTATCAAACACAAGGCAAGAAATTATAACAAAAATGATGAGCCAACAGTCCAAAATGATATCATAAAATACACACTACAATGGCAAGATCAAATTCATCAATAAAAGTTGAGGAATCAAAGACATAACATTTTATAAAACTTAAGGCACACAAAAATTCAGAAAAAATGGTTAGAAATAAGTGACAAACATGGAATTCAAACAAAGTAAGCAATATGCTTCAGATATCATAAAAACTAAGGCTAAGATGTGAATTTAATTCAAGAAATAAATAGTAAAATACTGATAGTATAATCCATAATATACAAGAATTTTACATACTTTGCAATCTAGATTTAAAGAATAAGTATAATTAATCATGAGAACTTTATAAAATTCACCATTATTTGAGATTTTGTTGAGTTCATTTGTCAAACTCATTATCAAATAGAGAAGGAAAAACTAAAAAATGTATCTATGTGAATCTCAGTTTGCATATTCATCTAGTGTAAAAGTTGCAGCATAACAAAGGACCTCATTTACAAGCCAAGAGTGTAAAATAATAGTAACATTGGATTCAATAATTATAGCTTGCAAGTAAGGGAAACAAAGGATAATAAAGTTATAAAGACTGGGGAGGATTGAAAATACTGTTATGAGGTATTTGCAATATCTGTGAACCAATCTATTTCATACTCGTTGAAGTTACTAAAAATTGGATGAGTAAAATATAATTGATGCAATGATGAAAAAGATAAAATATGATAACAAAATGAGCAAAAGCAAGAGAAGTCAAATAAAGAGTGGACCATTTTAACCAATGTGTGACATCTATGAATAAACAATGTAAACATGATATATATTAATGTACCTTGATTCACAAGCACTTTACAGGTTAGTGCCCTAAATATACATAGCAAAGGACAGAGTGTTAGTATTTTTCAAAAACACAATTTATTCATGGTCAATTCATGAAATTAAAAGGAAAGAGATGAAGAAAAACCTCCTAAACAGTCATCAAAAGAAGTTGAAATAGCCATAGTAGTTTTAGAAAAAGATGACTTAAAACCAAGAAAAAGTGTTAGGAATAAAAATCTGATTCAGAACCAGTTCTTTCAAAACAACATAACCTTCTAATGTGTTTGTGCCTAACAACATAGTTCAAATGCATAATGCAAGACTTGACAGAATAGAAGCAGAAAAATACACAATGACAGTTGCAGGCTTTATCAAACCCTTTTAGTTATTTACAAAGCAGGAGAAAAAGCAGCCACAGTGAGACAATGCATCCATCAGCTGGTTATGTTTGACATTTATAGAATACTCCATCCAGTAACAACCAAACAGAATATGCCTTGAGATTAAAGATCATTTGTCATGATAGATTTTAGTCTGAGCCATGAAAGATCTTATCTTTTAAAATTTAAACTAGTAGAAATTATGGAATGTATGCTCTCAGACAGTCATGGAGTTAAAGAGGAAGTTGGTAACAGAAGGACAATTCGGCAGAGGCTAAAATGCTGAGACACTAAACAGCACACTTTCAAATAACAAGTGTCTTAAAAAAGCCAGACGAGAAATTTTGAAATATTTCAAATTTAGTTAAAAGGAAAAATTTCTAATATTCAATTCATACATTAACAAAGAACAAAAATTTAATTCATAAGCTAGAATCTTCTAGGGAATATAAAAAGAAGTGAAAATTAATTTTAAAGTAAGCAAAGAAAAATTAATTAGAGTACAACACCATGAAAATAAAAATAGCAAATTAATAGTATATCCACTAAAATGCAATACACTGTTCTTTTTTAAAGATCATTGCAATTGATAATTCACGAGTCAAGGTAAGAAGACAGAAATTACTATTATCAAAAATGAAGAAAATTTACCTTTACTGATTCCATGAACGTTAAAAGGACAATTCAGAGATACTATTAGATTTTGTTTCTGTCCACATATTTGATAACCTAGATGAAATATACCTATTTCTTTTTTTTATTTAACAACAAAACTTTATTGAATTTATTTAAAATTTGTAATTAGTCAATTTAAAAATTGACTAATTTTTGAATTCAAATTGTAATCAGTCAGTTTAAAAATGGGACTATTTTAACTTTAGTCTTCTTACACCCATTCTTTCAAAACTGTACTTTATTTCTGAAATGATAAAGTAGATGGTTCAGTTGAACACTAACAGAGAGGAAGAGGCTGGTGCCGGGGGCCAGTCCTCAGCACGGAAACTTCAGGGTTCTTTTCTGTATTACCACAAAAATATTCTCGGTTAAGAAACAGGAAGTGGGGAGCAGAGGAGAGTGCAAAACACGCGCTGAGGTCCTTCCACAGGTCCAGCGTGGTGAATTGGAGACTTGCACTGTGGCTGTAAGATGTGCTACAGCAACGGCACCCAGGACACTACATGAAAACCATATTTCTTATTTCCAACAGAACAAATGGCATATGCTTAAACAAAAAGTAAAACTGAATTGTAAGATCTGGTTCACAATTCTGTAACAGCAAAAGGCAACAAATAAGACTCTGAACACTTTCTACCCATTTCCATGTAAGAAGACAACAGTTTTAACGATCTATGCAACTTTTATTCTGAATCCTTGGTCAATATAAATTTCAACTTAAAATCAGGTCATGAACTGCTTACAAAAACAGCACTAACAGCCATTTCCCAGGATGTGTTCCTGTGAAGGAAAAAATTCATCAGAAGCTTTTATTCTCTGCCTGTGAGATTTATGGCAGCCAACTACACCATTTTAATTTATGCAAGGCTAAAATATACTACAAAGTCCAAAGCATAAGTAATAAAACCAAAGCCAAATTTCCAAAAGTGAAATCTATTAAGAACAAGTAATATACAAAAAGTGATGAGCAAGAGTTAGTTACCAATATAAAACAGTATCTTGTTATTGCAGGTTTGTGAACAGAATAATAAAATCAAATTCAGATACTATTTCAAATATGTACAGTTTAGAGGAGCTAGACAAGAATTACTTGAATACACACCATAATTGGCAAACCTAAAATTATATTATGTTTTTACTTCCTCTGATATCTGAGGTACATGTTAATATGCTGTTTTTTGTTTTGTTTTGTTTTGTTTTTGGTGGAACCGGGGATTGAACTCAGGCCCTTAGTGCTGAAGCACTTATTCCACTGAGCCATCTCTCTGGCCAATGTTAATATGAAAAAAGTAATTTCTATTTATGTATTGATGAAAAATGATTTCTGTTTATGCATGTGATTCAGACTGTAAAGGGTTAAGAACACTCCAAGAAAAAAAATATAAACAAATTTTCAAAAGTTTAATTGATAAAAGATTAATGTTCACTTATAAAAATGAAAATGAAATATTAAAACAGATATCACACAGTTATTGTATGGATTTTCTACTAATCCTAAGCTATAGAAGACATTTGAGGAAGGGATGTTAGATCAAAACCCAAAAACTAATTTGTGGGTTATACATCACTTTAAAAAGAATTGTAGGAAAATGAATTGCTTGGCCTAGTCTTAAAGCTAATTACAAAATCCACTTTCTTAGTGCTCAAGATGCAAATCTTCTGACTCAATACAACTTCCATCCATTTCCACATTCATTACAGAAGGCAAGGTTCATCAGCATTATGTTTCTACCAGCAAGTATTCCAAGTCTTCTTTCACATTTGTCACATGTGAGTAAGTCAGTCTGGCTTCCTCCCATTTTGGCCATCTGATGTTCTTTGATAATTTCTTTGATCAACATTTTCAGCATTTCTTTGTGCTCATCACTAGCCATTTCCTCTGCTGTCATTCTAGTAAATAAATCAGGAGGAATAGTCCCACACAGGACATTTTTCCTTAAATTTGGAATCTGCACATCTTTGAGATCTGATAACCTACTTCATACTCTATTTTTGTATTTCATGTCTGTATATCTTCCTTAGTCTGAGGTACTAGCTCTTCCTTGTCAGCTCCAATTGCAACATGGTCATATCTAGTCCAGAGATCCACAGCAAGCATCTCCAGCCATTTCGACTGTACAGAGTCCAAAGTGCTTGGTGTTCAAGGAAAAACTGAGACATAGGTGTCCCGAGATACAGAAATGTCTGTCTCATTATTCCTGCTGCTCACGTTGCCACTGGAGCTGCTCTCTTTTGCTTCAGCGCTATTCTGCAATGTAATTGAAGTGTCTTTTTCTTCAGAGTCTTTATCAGCTGATGGCCCATCTAACAACTTCTTCCAGAACTTGACGAGAGACTTCGCTAAAGATGTAACTTCTTCATCTGCTTGAGAATGGCATCAATGGACATCCTGGTTGCTGTGCACTGTAATAATTCCAGAGTCATGTGAATATTCTTAAGCTTTTTCAGCAAATCCAATGCTTCAGCTGCATTCTTCTTCCAAACCATCCTGTTCATCTTCTTCGTGATACAAACCACCTAGTCGTCCATGGCTCTGGCCCACTGAGGCAGGGAGCAGGCAAGGCTGAGGCAACAGGGACACAGACAACAGCCAAGAGACAGGCGCGGGCCACAGCATGGCAGGCCCGGACTCCTCACAACCAGCCTACAAGGTCCCTACTTCTTAAAAGACAAAATCTTTCAAACAGTAATCAGTCTGAATAGGTCTATATTTATTGGAAAATTTTAATCAGTAATCTTACAAAACACATAGTCCCTGGACTAGGTGAGTTCAATGTTGAATTTTACCACACATTTAAGGGGAGATATCAGTTCTTCGTAAACATTTGGTAAAATAGAAGTAGAGGAAATTCCTAACTTCTTTTAGGAGATCCTACAGATTAACTTAAATTCAAGGGCAACCATGACATGACAATAGGGAAAATTACATACCAATGTATTTACAATGGAATATTTTGAAGTTGAATTCAATGACATAGAAAAATTATACTTGACATTAGGTTTATTCTAGGTGTAATATTAATTCAAAAAGTAATTAATGCAAATTATTGTATAAATAGATTAAAGATTTATAGATGGAGAAAAAGATTTGAAGAAATTCAATGCTTATTCATTATTTAAAAATCAACAATAAGAACAAAAACAAGGGAAACCTCAGTAAATGAGAAGCTGAGCAAAATTTCCTGAATTTATCATAAACCATAAAAAGCTACAGTTATTATTGTATTTCATTATCACACACTATACACTTTTTGTAAGAAACTTTAGTAAGAAGAAAAGAATCTTCTTTCACATGACTATTACTCAACAGTGTAGTGAAAGGGCTAGGTAATGCAATAAGGCTGAAAAAGAAGAAAGGAGAATAGGAAGAATGAGGAGAAGGAAGAAGAAAATGACTTAATTAGTGGATGATACAAATATCCACACAACAATTCCCAAGGAATTAATAAGTCTAAGGACTGACAAGTAATTCTAAAAGAGTTATGAGACACAACTTTAATCTATAGAAAACAACTGCCTTCCTCTATATCATCCACAGACAATAGGAATTTGAAATTTAACTCCAACTATAATTTATATCATTCCCATGACAAGGGCCTGATTTCAGGTACCAAAAAAAAAAAAAAAAAAGGATTCCAATTTTGAAGAAAGTACTACCATTTAACCTGTACAACCAATGTCTTGCCAGTTCAATTTCTTAACAAATTATTCTTAAAAATTCTATATAGACAAAATATATAAATTATGTTTTAATTTCAGATTACACTGGAACAAATTTATTGGCTATAAATTCTTATTTTTGTGTGTGTGTGTGTATTGAACTCAGGCCCTGTGCTTGCCGGAAGTGCTTGTCCCACTGACCCATCTCCTCCACCCTTATAAATTCTGATCATTGTTTCTTAGATGCCCTTATTTCAAATAAAGTCAGAGTCACACAATCTGAAAAATTATAGGCAGATATAATGGTAAAAAGGTATAAAAACTACAGATGAGATCACACCACAAATTTACAGATAAAATTATTCTACTTTCAATTGGCAGCAGTATTTATTGCTGTATAATAAATAAGGCTCTAAATTATACAAGTTCTTTCCATGAATTCACTGCTAAATGAAAATGAAACAGAACAAGTATGTGAAATGTTTTAAAAAGCATAGGTTTTCTTTCGTTTTTTTTTCTTTTTCTTTTTTGGCAAAACTGGGGATTGAACGCAGGCCCTTGTGCTTGCCAGGGAAGCACTTATTTTACTGAGCCATCTCTCCAGCCCAGAGTTTCTTATCACTTCTTGAAATAATCTTCCTCAGGCCTATTGGTCTTATTTCAGAATGAAATTTTGGCCTCTACTCATGTTGGAGCATAGAATTTTCTATCTACTTTATTTACCAGAAAAGAAAATAACTCCAAATGATACCCAAGTTATTGCTTTTCTTAACAACTATATGTTCTTAAGGATAATACTTCACTGGTACAACATTCTTCAGATTCTCCCAACCACCATTTTGTGGCAGATGTCTGCTTTCTAATTTGAAATCAATATTAAAATATTTTTAATATCTATTATAAAAAACCTAGTGGGGCTAATTACATCTCATGCCATTTCACCCTTGCTTGCCATTGTTCAATTTCTAAACTATTTTCTGGCTAAATAGAACTAAATAGGATTAAGTGGAAGATTGATGATGGATTGTGGAACCATTATCTTCTTTGAATTTAACACACTGATTTGAATTTAATATTACTATCTGCTGGAAACTCAGAATCACAAGAAGTATGATATTAGTATGTGTCTCATTGCTATTTGTTTCTCAATAAAATAAAAAACTTTAAAAAGTACCTGTCCTTGTTTAATAGCCACCTGCCTTTAGCATAGCCAGTACATAGACCCCTAAATTTTCAAATCATACAATTTAGGGGCATGGAGATTATGTCCTACCATAAACAATTTTAGTTAAGAGGACAAAGTATAAATAGCCCTAGAAAATGAACAAATTTCTTAAATGCCTCAGAAAGAAAATATAGATCTGAGAATTAAGCAATATCCTAGATGTTTCTGGTGGATAGCGATTTCTAATCTTTGATAGATCATTAGTATAATATTTGCCTCATGAAACCTAATGTAGAAAGACTGCTAATGAGGATTTCTTCAATTATCAATTGTCAGACTTTTTAAGCATACTATATGTGCTTACTCTATGGAATGACTGTATTCATCATGCAACACTATACATAATCTCCCTTTGCACTCCCTTCCCATCTCTAGTTCCCAACTGCCAGATTTTAAAATGAAAATTCAAGGTGTGTGTGCGTGTATGTGTGTGTGTTATTGACATTATGCTTATGAAGTCATTTGTTATATTTTTGGTTTGGAATAGTTGTGTTCTTATGATTCTAATAAAGAGTGCAATTAATATGTCTCCATATTCAACCTATGAATTTGACTAGGAATTATACTAACACAAAGACAAAAATTGCATACAAGTGATAATATGAATTCAGCACTGAAATTCATGATTTGCTGACTAACAAGTAGGCTCTGTTCTGAGAATATGTAATTAATTTCTAAATTTGGAAAAGATGGAACATATGAAGTTAGTCATCTAAGTACTAAGACACTGCACCACTAACCCTGTGTAGCAAAGGAGAAAGGCAGCTGCTTGTGCTCTCCCTAATTGCTTCCTGCAGGATGACAGTGCAAAGATAGATGAAAAAATAAGTTGAGTATTTTGGTGTATAGTACCAAGTATCAGAAGAATTTTTTTTATAACCCTTCCAAAATACTTTATTTTCTTTTTTATTTCAAAGATAAAAAAATATAATTGAAAAGGCTAGTTGTTACAAGAGTTACTACATTTAGAATTTTAAAACAGGTTAGAAGGGCAATTAGGATAGCTGATACATGGCACATTGTTGTCTTCCTGTTAGAGTACAAGCTATAGGCATGATATCTTGTCTAAACAATATTAGTACAAAGCATTCTTTTCAAGGAGCCAAGCAAATCTCACTATAAAATTATCTTAATCATCTTATGTATACATGCAATATTTTTCTCTTTTCCTTACCACTGCAAGTGGTCTTAGTACTTCACATTCTCTGTAAATCTACTTTCCTTCCAATAATGTAAGTTTTTCAAACTCACTGCATCAGTGTATTTACTTGAGCATAATGCTGCAGGCAATGTGGAAGGAATAAATAAAATACAGCATTTCCATTTGAAAGAGATATACATTATAACACAGTATAGTGTTATGAATCATCAAAGTAAAACTAGGTAAAGTGTTTCTACTTAATCCATTACCTCTTGAAATAATTTCATTATTATAATGGATGCCACTAGAGGTTTCAAAGTCTGGTGTAGGGTTAAGTAATCCATATTATTTTAATATTGCACTATAGTGAAAATTATATAAGAATTTGGATATGTGTTACATATATGAAACTATACATAAACATACATGAATTTTTATGTAAGTATGCATATCCCCAAATATATGTGACCCAACACACATATTTTGAAAATCACTAAAAATCTATGAAAATCCAAGATATTTAAGTAATATCCAGTGTTTGTTAAAAAGCAAATTTTATATTCAGGATCCAGGGTCTGAAGAGATACTTTGGCAGTCTAAGCACTTGCCTGGAAAGTGCAGGATCCCAAGTTCAATGCCCAGTACTACATACTGTGACAGCCCTGGAACCACAGGTTTTGCTGGCTCCAAAACCAGGAGTGGTGGCATATTCCTGTAATCCCAGTTATGGAGAGGTTGAGGCAGGAGGATCACAAGTAGTCCATACTGCATAGTGAGACCCTGCATCAATCAATAAATAAATTAATAAATAGTTTTTTAAAAATCCAAAGTACTCTCAAATTCATCTTTGATGAATCAAAATGTAGAAGAATATAAGACAGAGATTGTTTTTCAAAATCCCATTAAGAATTTGACTCTAAGGTGGGGCCAGGGAGATAGCTCAGTAGAATAAGCACTTGCCTGGCAAGTGCAAGGGCCTGAGTTCAACCCCAGGTTCCACAAAAAAAAATGTTAAAAAATTAAAAGAAAAAAATAATTTGACTCTAAAATTTTAAATTGGGCTTAAAGATATATAGTTTATAAATTAAACATATGGAAGTGGTTGCTTTACAAAGCCTCATATGTTTTTAATTTATATTTTCAAACAGCATACAAGGGCATTTCTATAGCTTTGATTGCTGCTTTGATGTCATATCTTCTGCCTTTGTGATGTCCTTGCTTTACTTCCAGGTCTTAGAGTCAGTACATTTTTGCACACATTTTGATTACTTTAATCATTAGCCCTATCTCTCAAAAAATTAGTTTCTTTTTCTTTTGTAGTTGTGGAAAAATACTTATACTGCCTTCCCCAGTCTACCAGGCTCCTCCAATTTTGACCTGGTTCCCCCCTCAATATACACACACACAAAGACAAGAGAGATAGAAGCAATTTATTAAAACTTTCTTACATTTCAAAGTTATCTATGTTGATTTTTTCCTGCTATATTCATATATTCTATCATCAATAATCACTGAAAAGCAGCTTCCTCTACTTGGCAGATCCATCATCACACATCCCCTTTTTTCCTCAGTGTGAAATCAGTTCTTTCCTTTTCTGACATAAGTTAAATTATGATGATTTCTGTGTTTTTGACATCCCACAAAAGACCACATTGATCTATCATTGATAATAACATACCAATTATACATGTTAATCAAAAATTGGCATGTTGAAATTACCATGATAAATTTTCCTAGCATACTCCTGAAAGAAAATGGAAAATTTAGTATGAAAATTACAAGAATCTGTCACTGGACACCTGAAGTAAAGCAGGTTAGGATATTCTTTTGAAAAAGAAATACTGTGCTGTTTCATCTTATATCTCCTACTGTAGATTTTAGAAGAAACATACATAACAAATTCAAGTTCATACTCTGACTTACTCGCCAAGTTTTGGGTAGTATCTTGAGAAAATCAGTGAGCATGCTAAGCGTAGGCTACAGTACTAACTCTTCTGACACGTGGGTCTTCAGACCCTCCAGCATTTGGTATTGGCTGGTGATAACCATTCTTTATGGAACAGGATGAAACCTTCACATTGTTTTAATTTGCATTTCTTGAATGACCAGTGGTATTGAACATTTTTTCATGTATTTACTTACCATTTGAACTTCTTCTGAGAAGTATCTATTTGTTTCAGATGCCGTTTTTTTGGATTGGGTCTTTGAATTTGGAGTGTTTGATTTTTTTTTTTTTCAGTACTTTATATGATCTAGATATTAGTCCTTTGTGAAGAACAGCTGGCAAAAATGTTTTCCACTCTGTGGTCTGTGATTTCTTTTCCACTAGACATTTCAAAATATTGAAAGCATGAGCACAACTCAAGTGAACTTCACACTACGAAATAAATGTTCCTGGAAACATGGCATAAACAAAAGGTATGGAAGGAAAAGGCCCAAATTTCAACGAAAAGAGCTTTGGAACTTTCAGTATTTTGCATTTAATTTTCTCATCATCCACAATCTTTATTAGTATTATATGCCTATTAAATGAATTTTCTGAGTCACTGATACTTTATTTTTCTGTTTTTCACATAGTGATAAAATAAATATAAAATCAAGACATAGAAGTGAAAAACCTCTTGTATTCAAGTAGGAGAAAAATATTATTTAGAAGTGTACCTTGATATATTTCAAATATGGTATGTTTCTGAATTTCACATCAGAATGGATGATCCTTATTTCTGAAATGGAATCATGTGAGTTATGTACTAATTTATGGATCACAATAAAAGCAAAGCTGTTCTATTCTGCTTGCCTTTAGTCAGTGCTTCATCACCTAAATACTTTTCTACTTGTGTCCATATTCTTAAACTTCTTCGTTGATTGCAATTAATCCCATGTTTCAGTTATACTTTCTTTTATCTTTCATTATATGAAAAATATTCTTCCTCCGAAAAGACAGCATATGTTCCCTGTTGGGACATTACATTTTTTTCTCTGTGTTTTGTTATAATACATTATTTTAATGCTTCAGTATAACATTTAGAATGAAACATGCATTCTCCTGGGTGTAAAGGAAAGCTTGCCTGGACCTATGCAGAAGGAGTGTTCTTCCAACTTTCCAAATCTCTGATAGAGTGATAAGAAGTTTTCTTGTTCAAATGACATATAGGTAAGAGGAATGTGACAGTCACTTTAATGTCCTCTTTTAATACCTATTATTCTAAAACTAGAGATGAATATGATTGAAGGGATATATTTTAATGTTGTTCTTTTTATATCTGATTGTTTATCAGATGGTAAGCCACAGTGTAGATCAAATGGCTTAATGTTCTTTTCTTTGATTTTTTTATGGTTTTTATCTTTTAGTGCTTCTTTTCAGTACATGTCTACATGGATGAGCAGTTGGTACATAAATACCGCACATCCCATTTCTTTTCTCATCTCCTTTCAATGCCTTTCTTATCTCCCTCCACCAATTATAAAAAGCAAACACAAAGGGATAGTAAAAAGTAAGGAGATACATCTCTTTCAATAAGAAAAGGAGATATCCTCTTAATTATCAAAATCTTTTTTTCCTAATTAAGGCCTATACTAACTTAAATTTTATATGTAACCTCATAGGATGGATTTTATATTTTAACGTAGATTGTATTTAGGAGGATGAGCTTTAAGTATGACATTTAAAAATACAGTCCAGATCCCAAAAGCAGCGCTGGTGTATTGTCAATTTTCAGTATCTCAGTAAAATTTTATGTTTAAGAAATATTCTGTTTTCCTTAGGGGGAAATCTCCATTTATTTTAGGAAATTATTAGTAACAGAATAGAGGTACATAGTATTGTATTCATCTTAAGCATATCTTTCAACCACAGAACAATTTAGAAAGGAATGATATTCACAGTGATTAACAAATGTGAGACTATAGAAAACAATAATTTTCACATTGAAAATATACTGGTGCCATACTTAAATATTTTTTAAAACCTCTATGGTAACTTATAAATCAGTTTGATAAAATTTCATCAAGCATTTGATTGTGTTTTATAAATTAGGCATTCTAGCTTGAGAATAGATAGCTTACAAAATAGCAAACTAGACACCAGGAGAATACAAAATGTAAAAAATAATGTTAAACACAAGGCAGTTTTGGAAACAGAACTATAACACTCAATGCAGGATAGATCAATGCAAAAAAAAGAAATTGTAGGTAATGATTATGTTACTATTGGATACAGGAAAGTGCAATCAAACACAATTTTGAATGAATAGGAATTTGTTAAGTTGATACTATAGAAAACAACATATTATTTAGGGGAAAACTTATGCAAAAGGACCCAAATTTGTAGTAGTCTAATTGATAGTGAAATACCAATTTAATGTTGTAACACTGAGTTCTCAGATGATGGACAGATCAATAAGCTATATTCCTGAAAGAGTTAAAAGACATTGTATTACAGTGATCCATGCATAGCCGTAGGACTGCAGCACAATTCAAAATAGCTAAATACTGGAAACAGCCTTAATTTCCATCATCAAATGAATGAATAAAGAAAATGTGGTGCTTATATACACTAGTGGTCTATTTTTCCAGAAAGGATTCATTTGAGTCATTTGTAGGAAAATGGATGCACTTTCAGACCATAATGTTAAAGTGAAATAAATGGGATACACATGCTTAAAATTGCATGGTTTCCATTATATGAACAGCCCAATTATAAATAAAAGGTAAAGAAAGAAACAGATAACAGGACGTAGGGAACATGTTTTGCAAGGTAGGAGGGGATCAGGAGAGAGTTGGTGTGGAAGGGGACAATGGAAGAACTGAGATGTGTTATGGCCGTGCAACAACACCCCTCAAGGAATCCGATTGTCATGAACTGTAAAGATGTAATAATAAAATGCAAATAATTGAAAAAATTGTTCCCACTGTCCTCGTATCTGTCCTTGTATCATGTGTAATTGTTAAAAAGCCTTGCACTTAAATTATGCTTAGTTTTTTCAAATGACTAGTACTAATTTAATGAAAAGCAATTTCTTAAATATAAAGTCCAGTATACTATCTAATCAAAGATTTTGATGATACTAAAGTCAGACTACTGAAGGTGGAAGGCATACAAATAGTTCAATAGGCACTTTGGAAGCAAAATTAGCAATGCTTGATGTGTTATGAAATATAGGCACTCGGAAACTGAGCTTGGGTAAATGTCCAAGGTTTCTTCTTCAGGTGAATAGATTACAGTGAATACAGGATAGAGTGGGTGGTGTTCAAGATGGATGGAATGTCAAGGAGGTGAGAAAGATAAATCTGAATGATCAAGAAACATGTATAAGACAGCAAGGTTAGTATATGGCCTTGAAGGTCAGAGGAGAGTTGAGAAACCATAGCAATATATTAATTTGTGTAATACTTCATCAATGGTATGCATTCTGTTAATTTTTATATTCTATTGCTTCAATTGTTGTTTTAAGTATAGTAATTTTAAGAGGTTATGAACTAAATTATATATCCCTAAATTTATATCTGAAGCCTACCCATTAAATTTAACCTATTTGGAGATAGGGCACTTAGGGAGGTATTTAAGGTAAAATGAGGTCATAAAGTGACTCTACTCCAATAGGCTGGTGTATAGCAAGAGAAAGAGGAATCAAAGATTTATTTTTCTAACAAACACATGGAGAAAACTTGATATAAGGTTATAGTAATGAGATATCCATGGGTAAACCACAAATACAGCCCTCATTAGAAACCAACCATGCTGGCATCTTAATCTTGACCTTCCATGCATTCTAGCCTTCCACAGAGTGAGGAATCATTTCTCAATTATTTTCACCCCTCCCTCCTTCATGATATTTTGTCATGAAAAACAGGGCTAGCTATTATATGAGGACATATGTAAGAAGTGATATTAAGTCCCCTAGATGCACTGGGAGCCTTTTCCACACACAGGTTTAAATCTTCACTTAATGTCCAAAAACAGAGACTGAGGCAGAGTGATTACCTAACATACTTAACAGTGGCATGCAGGGTTAGCACCCTAATCCAAAACATATGACTCCATCATTGCCAGAATTCTTTGTCTAGCCCACCAAACAGTGTGATCAACGGGGAAAGGAAGGACAACAGGGAAATTGCCATTAGGACACACTGGAGTTTCTGTACGGTTAAATTCACTTAAGTAAGTAAGAAGGAGAGCTACACACTTCAAATTTTAAACCCAAATGTAAATAATATGCATATAAATAAAAGCTATACTGTTCCCTTGGGACAAAGGACCAGGTAAAAGTAAGTGCTTAATTGGAGACCATAGGTATGAAAAAGATCATCACAAAGCATGAGACAAAAATTCGGAAGACACATGGGCTGCATCTAATTCAATAGACATATGAAGAATGGACAGACAGAAAAGAGAAGATGAAAAAGAAAAATTACAGAATTTGGGGATGGCTTGTAAACCTTTTCCAAGAGCAAAAGGGAAATTCTTTGTTCCTTTTCCTACCAAATAAATTAAGCAAACACACAAGCACATGTCAGTAAATTTCTTTTTGTACTGGCTTTGAGCAAATTTACATGACTTTAATCCCATTCCTATTCTATTTTGCTGCTGCCAGAAGATGAAGCAAGGGAAGCATAAATTATATTGGATGAATGGAAGTTATCAGTGTGATATGGAAGATCTCTGTAACAACTCCAGCTTTATGAGACCAGACAGAAAGATAAGAACTGCATTGCTCTATTTATGTAGATATTGTGTTTCTCTGCTGGCCTTCTTTATACTGCAAGTACAGTAGTTTTCATTTCTACAAACTGGGAACAGTTCCAGAGGAATGCATCTGGATAGCGTTTGCCCATTATACTTCCTCAAAAAAGAATTAGTCAGCAAGAACCCTACTCATAAAACAAATTCCATCCATTTCTACTTGAATGTCACATCTTTATGTGAAAAGTGTGGAGTGAGTACTATTATTTTTCTTCAGCATAAAGAATGCTTTTCTATGATTAATGGATCCCCTTCCCTCTCCAATATGTAAGTAGACACCTTCTGATTATGCACCTGAGGGAACTCAAAGGCTGCAGGCATGGGAAAAGTGATCAGATGAGAAGTTTCTACACTGAATTGAATCCTTTCTGAAACTGGGCAATGTGGAATGGTACAGATTTCAAGATGAATGAATGCTTTTTAAGCCATTGCAAATATAGAACAGGGTATTTTGAATACTCAAATACAAAAAAAAATATTCCTCAATCGGGTAAGGGTTTTAAGAATGGCTAATTTTTAAGAACCTGTAGCTACCAGGTCCCAGGCTATCAGTCTGGAGTTTTACTTCAGAGAAGCCTAATTCCCAGAGGTAAAGAGTTAATTTTAATAAAGTAATATAATTTTAATCAGCCAATAAGGTTGATAAATTGGGTTGATTGGAATCACATCATTAGACAGTGAATTTAATAGTCACCAAGGGTGCCAGAGATTTATGGCCTATGCAGTTTATTATTTTCTTTTGGTTGAATGATCATTTTAATGTCCTGTAACATACATAATACCTTGCCTACTGTGGAATTTGCTCAATGACAAAATATTTTTAACACACTATAAGTCCAGAGTATTATATTTCATCTAAAGTATAATATTCACTAAAATATTCTGCTTTGTTATAGGCTCTTAGAAAAATGAGGTATTTTACTGGAGATATTTAATCCAGTTCCAACTGTTGTTCTAAAGCCATGCATAAGGAAGCTCATAATGAAGGCAATGTCACTGGCAATAAAATTCCACTGCCTTTAAAAATTAGAATTAATGAAGGTACAACTTCAACAACAAGAAACATATAAAAAGAGTAATGCCATAGGTTGTTCACATTATTCTTTACAAACTTTTACATAACTTCAATAAATAATAAACACAAATGCATGAACCAGAAACAGAGGTAAATGTTTTCTTGTGGGGAGGATTTTAGGGAAGAGTCTACAGGGTGTTTAGGGTCTCACTCCTAGATCATACTCATAGTGATCCTCCTGTTTACAGCCTCCCAAAAGCTGGGATTATAAGCATGCTCCACCATGCCCAGTTTCAATTACCATTTCAGCATGCCCTGGGGGCGGGGCCAGCATGGCAGGTCTGGATATTGAACCCTTGACCTTTGTGCTTGCTTGCAGGCACTTTAATCAGCTGCGCTATTTGCCCAGCCCTAACTATCTAAATACTACCTCTCTCTCTCCCTCTCTCTCTCTCTCTCTCTCTCTCTCTCTCTCTCTCTCTCTCTCTCTCTCTTTGCCTTTTACATCAAAGTATTAAGCATATTTTATTTCTCATGATTATAGTGGGATTCTGGTCTTCAAAAGATGAGTAAAAATGTGGACCATCTATGCAAAATACCTGTGAATGCCTTTCAGTTGACTATTTGAATAGAAATAGCACATTCTAGATGGAACGAATATAACACTTGTGTAAAAACCCATATATCAAGCTTGTTGTAATACCAGTGTTTAGATTTTATGCAAAGGATGGATTCCAAGATTAAATGAAATCCCAAATATGAAAGTGTCTAAATAAAAGTATAAAATAAGAATCATGTCACTTTATATCAGATACCATAATAATCATTGTTTGCATGATTTAATTTATTCTCACAATAATTGCATGAGCCAGGTTGCATTCTTCCTAATCTCAGATTAAAATCTTGAAGGTTAAAAGGTGAAATAACTTTTGCAACATCCCACTGCCAGCATGACATCCAGGAATCAAGTCCAACTCCACCTGACACTAGGCCAGGCATATATAGAGCACATTATTTTTATTCAAGTGTGACCAAAACACCATCAAATTTTAAATGTATTTTTCTACTTGTAGCATCCTGTTGATAGTCAAAAAGATTCAGATTTTAGAGCATCTTATATAATGGACTTTTGGATTTGGGATAGTTAACCAGTGTTAGAGTATTTATCATTCTTCCTAGAACCTAGAACCTCCCATGGACTAAAGACATGGTGTTTTACTGTAGAATCTTGAATGATATACTGAAAGGTTCTCAGATAATGCTTACCAGAATAATAAGTGCTTTCTTTTTTGCATGTGAGATAAATAAGAAATTCACTGCCACCATTATTTTTTTTAAAAATTTAAGGCAATTACCCAAATAAATATGATTTAACAAAAACAAAAAAATGACTTTCTGTGAACCTCTATTAAACAAGGAAACTGGCATTTTGATTTCAACATTTCTTGTGAAGATGGCTCATTGGCTACATAAATACAGATGTGCATATCTGAAATTCAAATGTCTGATTTCAAATAGCCAGCCATAGCCCAAAAATGTTGGCAAGATCACTCACAGATGTTTCACAGAAATGGAAAGAAGAGAGGTCAACACATTGTAAATACATGTAGTTGCCTGATGCTTCTCTGGTCAATTTCCTCCTCGGCAGAATACATTTAGTGTAATAAATGTTTCATCTGGGAAGCTTTCCAGATTCATCATTAAAATAAAAAAGTAAGCACAGTTTTCTTAGTGGATCTATTTTCCATCACAGTATCAGTCACAGCTCAGGCGCTTGCTAAAATGTGTTGGTGAGTACAAAAGAAATCAGAAGAGAAGTGGGAGTGTAAAGACAGAGAAATAAAAAGTGAGAAAGATGTATGGATTTTATATGGAAAAGTCCTGACTTCTGGAATAAATTTAAACCCTATGTGTCCTGGTAATCAGCCAGGTGATGGCATGCTATATAAGGAATGTACTGTTTTTCTTCTAATACCTTTGTTTTCTCTGACACAGCATAAAGTACTCCTTCTTTTCTAAATTTCCTTATCTGTTGACTATTCTACCTTGTTGTATTAGTTATTTTTAACACAGTTTAAAGTCATTCAAGTCAGGAAATGCTTTATATTCTGTGCATTTCTTATTATCTTACTCTGGTCAGAAAGTTAGGACAAAATGCTATGGACTAGGTGGATAAACATCAGAAATTTATTTTCTCAGTTCTGTAGGCTAGAAACCTACATCCCTGGGCCACTGTGGCAGCTCCTGAGAGATGGTTTCCTGCTTGTGATGGCTACCTTCTCACACTGTGCTCGCGTGATCTTCTCTGCAGGAATCTGAGAGACAAAAATATTTCTAGTGTCTCTTCTTAGGAGTGCACTAAGCCTGAATGTCTCAGTGTATCATTTTATGAACAATTCCATGTCTCTTTGTGTGTTTATGTATTCCTAGCTATAGCTAGCTGTATGAAATAAATTCTCACTGGACTTTAAATAAACATAAGTTAGGTCAGGAAAATAAGAATTATTGTTTGTATTCTAAGCAGAAATGTACTTATATCAGGGAAATATACTAAGAAGGAGTGAAATAACAGTACCAGGAGGAAACCTACTAGCATTTAGCTGCTGACACAGACAATTGAAAGGTTGCTATTACCCTCAAAAAAAAAAAAAAAAAATCGAGCAGTGAAGGAAATTACCCAAGGTCACAGTCACATCTTCCCCTCAGCTCTCTGAGATAAAGACAACAGTAAGATGATAGCATCTGACCTGACACTCGGTCTAAGTTTAGGGCAAGGTCAACACTATTCAGGAGAAGGAATGGCTTGGAGCATACCTTCTTTTCCAAGATTTTTTTCTTTTCAAGAGTTAGTTTGAGCCGGGCGTGGTGGTGCATGCTTGTAATCCCAGCACTCGGGAGGCTGAGGCAGGAGGATTGTTGTGAGTTCGAGACCAGCCTGAGCTACAAAGTGAGCTTAAAGCCAGCCTGAACTGCATAGCGAGACCCTGTCTCAAAAAGACAAAAAAAAAAAAAAAAAGTTAGTTTGACCTTTCTTCCTGCTCTCTGTCTCTGTCTCTGTCTCTCAGTCTCTCTGTCTCTGTCTCTCTGTCTCTGTCTCTGTCTATCTCTCTGT